>JAUZND010006064.1:0-10921 GCA_034780555.1 Coelogynopora nodosa | reverse complement strand
AATATACAGCTTATTTATAAATGTTTTTAAACTTTTTATTTATATTGCAACATTATTTAAACATTGTAAAGTCAGATCAAGTTTTATGTAATACTTTTCATTTTATTAATATTTCTATAATTTCAAATTACTAAAAAATAACAAAATTAAACTAAAATAAAGTTTTTATTTTTTAAATAATAGGATGTCTAGGATGTCTAGGATGTCTATTATTAATAGGATGTCGTCTAGGTTGTCTAGGATGTCTAGGATGTCTAGGTTGTCTAGGATGTCTAGGATGTCTAGGATATCTAGGTTGTCTAAGATGTCTTGGTTACTTTAATTGTTTTAGATTTTACTATATCGTGTTAACACATTGATTGTCTTTATATATCCATTATATTTGTATAATTTGTTAAAACATATGCTCAACTAAAAATATATCATGGAATATTATTCGTCCATTTCAAATTATGAACAGTTCAGATAAAGTGTCCGAAAAGTAAATGTAACTGTCGCCGTAATGTTTTCGATCCAAATTTAACGTTTTCTAGTAAAAAAAAATATGGAAATTTTTAATATTTATTACATTTAATGAATTATAATATTTATATATCGGACTATTAATGGACGATTAAACTATAAAATATTATAGATATTTATTTTAAATATTTTCTTTTGTTTAAAACAATGAGATATATAATAAACATTGCATTATACTTTATAATTATAAGCATGAAAAAACTTTTAATTAGAAGTTTAACACCCGATAAATCAATAAATATCTTGATTGATTTAATCTTTTTAAAAGGCCCTATGACACATTGTGCCTGTGATGATGGGTTTTCATATGTTTTTCAAATTATTATTCTTTTTTGTAACCATAAATACAGTTTATATATAATTCGGAAAATGTATTAAACTACATTATGATACTGGTTAAATTGCCCAGTTTCATTTTAATGTATATTGTAGAGATTATTCAACTTTAATCATATATTGCCGATTCAGCATCAGTTGTTCGTATAAGCTCTAAGACAAAGCCACAATACGTGCTTTTCATTGGATATGTAACCATACAAATTGTCTCCATCTTTCCTGGATGCGATGAGAACTTAGCACACAGCATTCTTTTAGCATTTCCTCCATATTGTGTGAACTAACTTGAGTTAGTACGCTGCGCTGTCTGACGTAATCTACCTTACACGACAGGTAAGCGGAAACTGCACTCACGTGTGTTCAATAGCTTATTTAATTCTTGGTTGTATTTATTAAAAGAGCAAATATAATACACTTTAAAGTTGGTCGAAATTAATTATTTAAACTAATGTAGGCTAAGTTGTTTGTTAACACTGGTTTTACTATATTTTGTTACAACTTTTTTTGTTTGCTGTTTTCTATTGAAATTTAGTCAATTCACTTGCGTCTTGAATCAAAAACGAATACCTATACTTAGATATGATTAATGTTAATAATAATCATAGACTTTTAGTCAGAGATATTGATATTGATAAAGATATTGAAATCTGTGATAATAACTAAACTTTGCTAAATGGGTTACAGGTATTATATTCCTTTAAAATCAATTAGTTACGTGATGTAACAGCGATGATATCATCATTTGTTCAAAATATAACTTTGGATTTTGAAATTGAAAACGAAAGATGTAAATTTTGATTGATTGATTCAATTTCTTGCTAAGCTTAATGATTTTTTTAAATGTTGTTATATAGGCTAAGTGGACGAATGAATGATAATCACATGATTCTTAACAATCATTATAGTTAATTATATTAATAATAATGTATAAAAATGGGAATCAATAATTGTGCCGATATGGTCCATTAGATCTATAATTGAACCAATGCGATACTTTCTTAAATGGACTCCCCCCCCCCCTTTTGTGCAAAATCTTGTCTCCTGTGTTAAATATGGACCCCCTTCTAAATGCTTTTTGTCTGATGTGCTGTTTCATTGAGGGCTTCTTTGGAAAACCATAAATTATTATCTAAAAGTCTTACATAGTATAAATACAACGTGATTCCCTATCGATCTGAAGGGGTATCACGACAAAACGTCACCACGACAAATCATCAACTTACAAAACGTTAAAATGTAACCAATATTGGTAATAATAAATATAAAGGATCCTGTTATGAATTTTTCATTAAATTATACAAACGATTTTTTTAAATGGTGATGTCATGTCGTGTTGACATTTTATCATGTAATCGTTTAAAGGACCTCTATACCCTAATTTAATAAATGCTAAATAAAAGCATACTAATCCAGAAGAATCCAATAAACATTGTCCTTCACAATTTAGAGTGACCCCTATATGCACGTAACAAGATTCTCCTTTGTCAATCGCGAAATTACGTGTGCGTCCCTGCTTCCCTACAGTATATTTTACGCCCTTGTGTAATATTAAAAATGATTTAATGCAGAGTACAGTGATTCTTTATTTATGTTGAATACTTCATTACAACATATAACCTGAATAGTTGTTGTGTGACGTTTCAAAGTATTTTTACAACGTCCGGAATTCATCATATAAATTATTATAATAAAATGTCGCAATAATATGTTATCTTTATGATATCTATCTGATTCAAATGTATGTCGCAACAAATCCAAATAAAGTCTACCTTTATTTATATATACCTTAGGTATGTGATATCTAAACGGTGCAGACACAATCCATATTAAATATTTATAATGTACAATATAATAATAATTCATCAGATAAGTAGTAAATAACATAAACGTAATGCTATTATATGAACCTGTTATGTAAAAAAAAAAATTATTGTTAAAATACATTCGTGCGAAATGCATATCTACGATATAGCCCATATAGGTAAATGAAATACTTTTATAACCATGACAAAATTGAAATATATTTAAAGACATCATTATTATTCACATGACATCTGTAATGTATATAACATAAACAACTGTTGCTGCCATAACAAATAAATAAGTAATGTTGCTCCAGTAAATATATCGATTATTGCCCGATAGCTATCTATCCTATACCATCGTTAAATATCTATTTACGAAAACAATCCAAAAAGTATTACACAAAGTTTTGTTCAAGACGCGCACAATTATTATTCCAAGCCACACGACAGAAACCCCCCCGTCCATTCCTTCATTCTAGCTGCGACAAAGGCATTATATATTAATATTGGAAGCCGTTCCCGGAAATTCTTGTAGCGCGCACAGCCGCTCCTATGTCAATACACAGAGCTGGTTTCCTGTACAAACAGTCGCGCACCGAAACACAGAATAACATGTTGTGTTGCTCCGTTGAATTATTAACAACTTCCCCACGTCATCAATTGCCACGACAGAGCATACTTTTTCTTCTGTGTCGTCAGGTTCAAACTTATGCCATCTCAATCTTCCATATAATATAAAAGTGGAGTGGAGTGTGTATATCCACAAAAACTGTTATAGCCTTCCTTAATTTAAACACGGTAAAATTGTGCCTTTTTTAAAAACCTTTTTTTAAATTTATTTTTAAGTGTCACTTCATATATGGTTATACGTCGCATATAAACTAAAAGGGATTTACTCAGGGGACTATGACATGTTTAGTAAAAGTTTACGTTGGTCTTCGAAATATATATCAAATTGTTATAATTTATAATTATAATTGAATATGTAGGGGTTGGATATAGTTGAAAATCTTATAACAAAACAGTACCTTCAGCGATAATTTAGGAAGAGAGTTGAGTTCTGACTAATTTAATGGCTGAGGTTGCTTTCAGAATATTATAATTGTTATAATAAATAGCTTTCATAAGTGAATTAGAAAACACCCGGTAAACTGAAATAATCAATTTAAGTTATTTGAAAAAACAAAAACTTCTAAATTGTAAATATATATTCAAATTTATTCAAATATGACCAAGAATTCAAATACATTTCCAAATTCTTGCAAAGTCACTATATTAGTACAACATAATGTAAAACTTGGCAAGACTCGTAAAATCCTGAAATACTTACTCAATAATATGAAATATATTAGGCTACATTTTGTCAAATATGTAAATAGTGACCATTCTACGTATGTACAATTGTATCATTCTACGTATGTACAATTGTACCATTCTACTTATGTACAATTGTACCATTCTACGTATGTACAATTGTACCATTCTACTTATGTACAATTGTACCATTCTACGTATTTACAATTTTATTACTGTACTAAGTTTATATCTTATATATAAGTGCCAAAAAACATGCATAATTAATATCATCAAAGTTTGCTTACTTGTATCTATTTATATTTATTATTTATAACTACTTATAATATAAAAATTTAAACAAATTTAAGCAAATTAATCAAATTTAAAAAAAAGTTAAAATAAATGTTGAAATTGATAATTTCTGGCAATGTATAAAGTCATTTATATATTAGAAAATTAGGAATTTAGACCATCGTAACTTACTACGATTCCAAACTTCTCTGAAACCATCTACCAAACAAAAGAAATTTGATAAAATTACTTAATGATGAGATAAATTAAACTAGTGAAAGCTTTAAATTACACATTCTGAGTATATTTTGTTTTCCAAAGTATAATTCATCAATCGTAGTTTACGTTAAAAAAGTTGTATTACATATTTGTATAGCCTTATTATTTAAACAATACTTTTAATTTACAAATTAGTCTCATCCAGATAATACATATATTAAGTGACTATACAAATTCAAAAACATATTAAGTCATCGAAACATAAAATTAGATAAAAGTACATGATACAATAAGGGCAATGAACATTCATTTCATTTCAATTGCAATATCGGTTATTTTCAGAATAGTTTTATAATTGATCATTTCAATTTTTTAATAACTTTTTTAATTTTTTGAATATTCTAAATCTTATAATTAATTCAACACTTAACATAATATATTTTCGGTTAATTAAACTAATATGTTTTTATGACGTCACTAACAAAATGGTGTTGTGACGTCATCAAAATATTATCTCGCGATTCAATGATTATTAGGAATACGCGCTGACCGCATTATTAATAATAAGTTTAATTTAAGTTATTGTAAAATGAATCTTCCATACCGCAATTGTCATGGGTAGGTGGTGATGAGTATAGTGCTGTTATAATTGTAAAGATCAATTAATAAAATTAATATTTAGACCACGCTTAGTATCTAGTTAATCATGATTAATCCATTATTTTTGTATTATTTGGAATATAGTTTTAAAGCCGAAATGCTTATCCCCTTTCTTTTAATAACTTATCGTTATTGTGAATGTTATGCAGTCTTTGTTTTGTACCGAATGAATAAACAAATCAAATTGAGGTAGAAATATTTTAAAGAGAAACAATACATAATTTTTAAATCTTGAACAGAATAATTATATTATAATCGTCAAAGTTATCTAATAAACTTTATTCGCCACCTAATATTTCAAATGCCAACATGTTTGTATATGTTGCAAAAACAAAATTGGTGTGGTTAGTAATATAGGAAAGGTCGATTCGACCGCACTACTTGATTATGATACTTGACCTTAGACCATGCCCCTAACACCTCCTTCCTACCCCTACCCCTTCACCCCCTACCAACCATACCCCCACCCCGCCTACCCCCTATAACCCCCAATTTTGTTTTGACGATCCGGATCATTATGAATCATAAATGGTCCAAAATCTTTCATTGGGTATATCTTTTTAGGGTAGTAACCTATGAAAACCAAAGTTATTACGATTACTCACAAATATAAGATAATTTTTTTATACTATTGCAAGTTTTGTAAGTAGCATATATCCTTAACATTTTAATTAGTATCTAATTACATTATAATCTTATTATTTAATTATAAATATTGTTTTTAGACCGTTTATTAAATCTTAGACGAAAACTGACGTCATTCGTGACGTCATTTTTGTTCTAAGCCAATAACTTATGATGTTTACAACTTATGACAACCAAACTTGGTATGATGACTCTGCAACATAAGCCAAATCTTTCATACTACTTCTTTTTTTGTAAGTAGTATAAGAAAAATTATTAAATATTTATTTAAATAGTAAAATAAAATGTAATAGATAGACATTCAGAATAGCTATGAGCTAGTGTCAATTTTTTTTAAATCGGTTGAAATTTATCGAAGTCATAAACATTTTAGTGTTTTATAGCTGATTCAATCAATTTTTTTAAATATAGTAGAAGGAAATTAAATAGATAGACTAGAAGAATAGCCATGAGTCAGTGTTTATTTTTTTAATTGTTTGAAAGTTGACAGAATTGTAGACATTATACTGTATTATGTAGTATTAGTATTATGTTATATAGTATATATTATAACATATATATAACATATATAGTATTATGGCCATATACAGTATTCCACGATGATTTCAGTGAGGATTCTGATGTTCATTCAACTTTTATTTTGCTTTTTACAGATTGATTTCAATGAGAATTCCGACTAAATAAATAAAAATAAAAATATTATGAATTTATAATTTGCAGAAAGTTTTTTTATATGACCAATTGAAACTAATAAAGACAATATAGAACGAAACAGATAGTGTAAGAAACCATCTAAATCTTTTAAATTGTAAATGAACCACGTTGTGTACCATAGAAATTATTAGAAAACACATATACAATGATTACATTTCATGGTAATTTGGTAAAAATTCACTCATGTGACTAACTGGAATTAATTAAGATAATATAGAAAGAAACAGACAGTGTAAGAGACCATCTAACATTTAAAAAACTACATTATTTATCAGAATAATATATTATTTGCACAAATCGACATATTAAAATATTATACTTTAAATATTATTCAAATTGTTCATTTTGTATAACCAAATAGTATAATAAAAAGGACATTCTAAACATAAACAAATAAGATGAATATATATATATTTTTATATATAACATTTTGTAAATGAACCATGAAGTAGAAAACACACATATAATGATTACATTTAGATCACTGTAAGTAGCAAAATCAAGCTGAGTGAACGTCAGAATCCTCATTGAAATAATCATGCAATATATATATGACCATAATACATCACAATGGTAAAATGTCTACAACTCTGTCAAATTTTAACGATTTTTTTTAAAATAAGCACTGACTCATAACTATTCTGAATGTCTATCATCAAATTTTATTTTACTATATAAAAAATTACAAAAAAATTAAAATTAAATTATACTAATTACAAAAAAATGGTATAAAATAGTTTGTCTATATTGGTGAGTCATCATACCAAGTTTGGTTGTCGTAAGTTGTAAAAATCAAAAGTTATAGGCCAAAAACTAAAATTAAGCCACGAATGACGTCATTTTTCGTACAAAATTTAAAAAACGGTCTGAAAACAATATAATTAAATAATAAGATTATAATGTAATTAGACACAAACTTAAATGTTTAAGATTATATACTACTTACAAATATTTATAATTAGTATAAAAATATGCATCTTATAATACTAACTTTGGTCGACATAGGTTACTACCCTAAAAAGATATACTCAATTAAAGATTTGGACCGTTCATAATTCATAATGATCCGGATCACAAAATAAATTATAACAATTGGGGGGTGGTGGGAGGGATAGGGTGGTAGTGAGGGTAGGGGGGAAGGGGGTAGGGGGGTATGGTCAAAGGTCAAGTCTCATGGTCAAATGTCAGGTTGTGCAATCGAATCGACCCTTCCTTTACTACTGTGGTTAAAAAGTTATTTACCAAATTTGATATCTATTAAATCGTAATAACAATATTTACTTTTGCATAGAATTGAAAAGCAATTTCAACTTTATTTTATATCTTGTTAACAAATAATATTGTTTAATTTCCGGTTAACAACGTTGCATAGCGTTCAGGACGTGTATACTCAAGAATGAATATATATATATACAATTTGTTTGTAGGTTTTTAACTGTTTTTGATTTAAAGAAATATCTGAGTGGATTATACTAAATCAATCAGACTTTAAGTATTTAGATATAACAATTTGTTCTGAAAGAAAAATAATTTAAATAATTTAAAATATTTTAAAATTTCAAAGAATAAATATTTGCAACAATTACTTCAAAAGTTAAAAAATCAAGCGTTTCTTTGATTATTAATTTGTATATTGTGATCATGACATTGTACGATTTTAAAGATACAACTATTTACAAGTAGAATAATATTAAATGTTCATATTAACTTTATAAATGACTTATTCTATGTATCATTATATTGGATCATATTTTACTATTTATTCGCATTATACCGAAATATGTATAACTATACGCGTATGCTTCTATCGGGATTTACTATTCATATTCAAAGCCTCAACAGGTTCAGTGCATATTATTTAGTCAAGCCTACATTATTATATATATATATAGTGCCTGGCTATAAAACGCTTACTCTCGATGCAAAGAGCTAATCAGCCACACACATTACCGCTGAAGCAATTGGGGAGGAGTGGTCGTGTGTTAGACGGTCTCTATAGGTTACTTATTTATTTATTTACTTATTCTTGTTATCATGGGTGTGGTTTCCATGTCAACATTGGATTATACATTTAATTAACAAGGGGTTTAGTACGTGCGTAATGTTTGTATAGAAGCGTTTTATTTAAAGTTTAACACACATACAACCTAAATGCATATTAATACGGTTATATGTAGACATATATTCATTTGTATAGATATATGTATGTATTAATATAGTTCACATAAATAGGAAAAGGATTACAGGGATCATATATTCGAATTGCAACACATGATTTTGTGATGTGTAGAAAAAATTCGCCAATTACGATAATCAACAGAATAGGTATTAAACGATTTATTTATTATTTATTATTTCAAAATTTGTGTATTTTGTTTCTTTATTCTTAAATGTTTAAAATAAAATTGTTAAAAACAACATATTGATTTCTGATGGTATATATAGCTTCAGAAAGTTTTTGTTATATGTAATAAATATTACCCATAATCATACCATGAACAATTTAATCAATTGATACTGTGCTTTTTAAGAAACTACAAAGAGGAAATATTTTTTGTTACAAAAAATCTTAAAACCTGATCTTTAAATTTTATCGAAAATTTCCTTTCATTGCGACTTATGTCAACTAACACAAAACGTAGATTCTAGATATACAAATAATACAGTAAACAAGCAAGATTTAGACATCCCTACACTTGTACGTGTAGAACCAAATAAATATTAAACTAACACAAGGCGGAGCCTTCTCAACAGGAGGGCCGCCACTCAGACATCTTCCATGTCCAGCCACCCACACTGTAACAGGAATATGGGGCTCCTGTTTTTCGGAACGCGTACAGTCATTGTGTAAAAACGTAACCATTAAATGTACAACCTTTGTTATAGAGTGATCCCCATTGACCCCCGCAGGCAGTACCTTGTTTTATTTTGAAAACAATATTATATACTATACAGGCGAGCAAGATTAGAACTTGTTCAGAATATGAGACGGAGAGTGTTCTCCTTTAAAAAAAGTAATTTATCAAATGTTTCACAATGAATGGCCATTTTTAAATTCAGTAAAATCTGAAGATGTTGATAAATAGAAAAATTGGCGATGATAAAAAATGCATGAAAATATTATAATTTAAATGAAAAATCTATTTTAGATTTAATTATATTTTTTATTTAGACATTTTATTTACACTTGAGGTAACTAATAGCTTATATTTAGAAATCATATTGGGTAAATCCTGTTGAATGTTAAAATCATAAAAAATCGATCAGGTAATAAAATTATAATTTAAATGACCAATTAGATGATGATACTGATTTACTCCAACCGATTAATTAATGTTTTTATTTATTCAAAGTTGGCACGGCCATATTTAAAAACCAGTAAATCATATTGTCATCATATAATTGAATTTACAATTTCTTGCAAATATTTAAATATATTATCTATTGGTTTCTGATTTATTCCGGATCTAATATTTAGCAAATCTTATCCATGAATCCGTATTTCTTCAATGATCTTTGTGAAAAAGTATGGATTTATTGCCAAAATCTATTTAACATTTCAAAATATGTTTAATTTCATACCAGGAAATTTTCAATATTTGATAGTTTCTCTATGAATTTATATTCCTATATATATTCATATATATTTATATGAAATTTCTCTATTCTTTATGAATCTATAGTTTCCCTATGAATATTTTCTCCATATCTTATCAAAAAATGTAATATTTATATCCAGATCCTCATAATAAATCCTTGATCATACCGGGTCACCCAGAAGTCCCACACCATAAGGATTTATACGAAACCTGCTATTATAATGTTTTCCCACTTTATTTAATTATAACACGTACAAATAATACAAATGGGCCTCAGTAAATGTTCTGAGATAATAAATCTGAATATCTAAAATATTAAAATCTAGTGTACATATAGGTAACAATAAAAACATGTGTGAACAATATTAAATGCATGAAACAAAGTCCAAAAAGCCAGGTGTGGCTCAGCGTAAAAAAGCTTATTTTAACTGTAAAAAAGGGGAGCATGCATGATACTCAGTTACTATCAGTGCCTAAAAATTAAAGTAGCTGTTCGAATTATTCACCATTTAAAGGTCAATGCACTTTTGTACTCGTCTTTTCTAGTGGATGCTCCAACACGGTTAAGCAAGTTGGCACTGATATTGGCACACTCTCTCTTTTAAAAGTTCGTGGATATTTCTTGGACGTTGGCAATACACAATGGTCTTTAGATGTTCTCACAAAAAAATCAACAGGTGTGGTTCCAGGAATAAACGTATCTAGGCTATTTTTAGATCTAAATTTCGCATGATTATGTTATAATAGCAGATTTTGTATATAATAATAATAATAATGTATATTTATAACGAAACTCTGACAGACCGCAGTAGTTCGGGATTAGGTATAATGTAC
>JAUZND010006063.1:0-10921 GCA_034780555.1 Coelogynopora nodosa | reverse complement strand
CATCAATGTACCTACATAGATGTAGATACATATACATCTATGTATACGTACTACATATGATTGTGAATCCGGCTTTATTTGTAGGTGTGCAGTATAAAAGGTGCGTCCTCTGAAACCATATAAAAAACATCGACACACACACACCTGTGCCCAAGATCTCCCGCCACCAGGGCGACATAGGTGGCCACCGGATTGAGGCCCGACTGGCTCTCAGCGACCACCTCCCGCCAGCCTAGATCCTGCATCATATCCTCCTGCGAGAGGAATTCGTCGCCCCCTCCCCCCGTGTGAGCGAAAGGGTCGGCTGATTGGTGGTGAGGGGGGATGATGAAGGAGGAGGAAGAGGGGGGACGTGAGGCGGAGTGGAGGCGGAGGCGGACAATGAGCGCGAGGCACCAGGCGTGGAAGGACTGCTCTTCGCTGACTGGGCTCCTCCAGACTGTTGACGTCATCTGGGGAGGAAGGGGGAGAGAGAGACAGAAAAGAGAGAGAGAGAGAGAGAGAAAAAAAGAAAGGAGAGAGAGAAAGAAAGAAAGGAGAGAGAGACAGAAAAAACGGTAAATGATGACAGATTTTAAAAAGACAGAAAATACAATTAAAGGACAAAGTTATTTTTCAATTTAATAACGATTGTCAGAAATATAGCATATAAAAATGTCGATATAGAAAGGCAAGAACTAAATCGTTCAAATAAATACTGAATCATAAACACAATATGCAACTTGTAAGAAATGGTTAAGTTGGCAAATATACATACTGGTTTCTACAATGAACTGTTACTTTGTTTTTAAATGTTAAAAGTGATTTCCCTCTAATCTATTAGGTTTCGCTTTACTGAAATGGTATCAATCGGATGCGAATTGATGAAACGTATACCGGATCCGATACATATATGTGCATATGCCCCTAGGAAGGCGATTTCTATTGGTACGGCAGGCTACTAAAAGGCGCGATAATAGAAAAGAAGTTATTTTAAATACTAAAGCTATGCAGGGCTGGCTCGTATTTGACCCAAGATTAATTACCGGAAAAATGCTAATTGAAACAATCTCCGGAGACGTAAGGCAAGGCGGTCAGCCGAGCATATAAATCATCGCAAAGGCGGTGAAAATGTTTAGCATTCTATAGCTATAGAATGCATTTAAAAGCATTTAAAATCATCACTCTGTATATTTTTTGAATGTAGTGTATATAAATACCTACGAAATGTACACTTAAGGCATCTCCTACGGCCCTGGTCCATATAGACAAAGTTAATAAAATAAATATATATCAATAACATTTTTCAAAAGTTAGTAGTCAATCTGCAGGCCACCATTAAATTACTACAAAACAATAAAATATAGGTCACTACGTCAAGGGATTTTTCAAAGATAGAGTCCTTATCTTATTTACATACTTATTGACTATAATATTTCACCAGATAGTTTTTATCAAGATTATTTTACAACAAACTTATTTGACTCGATAATGTCAATTCAACTGAGACTAGATTATCCCACCATTTTAAGCCCCTCAGCCATCATCCAACCAGCTTGTTTGGGTGGAGTATGCTTCTTGAACGCCTTTACTATCAGAAGTGCTATTTGCCGGTGAATTATCAATGGAAGAAATAAACGTCGCGGGTCCTGTAAACATAGAATGAAACATTTATAATTAATAAAGTTTTCTTATAAAATATATTGTGATTGATTTCACATAAAAGTAATCATTAAAGTTCCCACAAAGCTTCTAAAAACATGTTTTGGTTTTGTGAAATTTACTTTTAATTCAACCTTTACCAGTTCTAAACTTACTTGACTATCACCTCCCCAATTAAGACCGTTCAGAACAGCTCGAGCAAGTTGATTAGGTAACGCTGTAATTGGACAGCTTACGAGCCAATTCGAAAGGAGTATCACATGACTTTCCTCTGGTTGGAAAAGATGAAAGGGCAACTCGTGGAGAAGGTAGAGAGCGACCTTAAATGATATGGAAATAAAAGAAATATTTTAACCAATAATGATACAGAATCAGTAGGCAAAACATTCATGTTTGTAATAACAAATTGTAGCGTTCATTTGTGATGAAGAAATTTTCCACATTGAAAGGGTAGATAATAATTGTTTTAAATTACGCGTAAAATTATGAATTTAATATTATTTAAAATATTATATTCTGAAAAAGTTTAAGGAAAGTTCTATAATAAGCATTTTTATAATTGAAACTTTTTAAGCTTTTTGAAACAATCCACCTTTATCAAGAACAAAATTACTTAAAAGAACAAAATATATGCTCTTACAAAGTATATTTCATTAATTGGTTTAACCATTTTCTCATTTGCTAAAAGTAGTGACAATACATTGGAATAAACAAACGTGATATTACTTTTTTTTATCGACAAATATAATAACATAACTAAAATTACATTAGAATTAGCTAGATATGATTAACAAGGTAAAAACAATATTTGATTTCGATAACTAATCTTAAAATAAAAATGTAACATTTCGACACTTCTTAAAATGTATTGTGTACTTTAGTGTATTTTAGGACCCTAGTTCACTTAACCGTCAACTGCATTATAATATACTGTAATTACTAATTATACATGTTATAGTAAACAAGAATTATCATATTCACAAACGAATGATATTACCTTTTATTAATAAGATATGAAAATATATTAACAGCAAAAGGCGTTTATAACATGGTAAATACTATTGGATAAATATAATAATAAACATATCATAACAATTGTCTTGGAACAGATTCGAGCCTCCTCTCAGACTCTTCTGTTCTGATTGACATTCGAGTGATTATATGTGAGTGTCAATAGGTCTGGTTAGTATGTGCACTTGGATTGTACTTTGAACAGATACATTATAAATATAATTGATACACCATAGCGCATGTAGTGCCCCTGGTCTACACAGCTCACTAACAACGATATACGATAACGATTCGACAATTACAACAGAAAACATCATAATTAAAAGCCACAGAAATGTATAATTAACGTCTATCTGGCATGCAATATCAAGTAAAAGTACAACAATTACAAACCACCACAAGACCAAGACAATAATAAGAACCCGTTAATATATAACTAATATATATAGCATGCTATCCGACTTAATGGATAAAGAAAAACAGTAATCATGATAATAGAAATGAGAGAATCACTATAGAATATAACCAAACAATTGAAAGTGAAATAGTAATCCGTCCAACTTACCCGAATGTCATCATTGTTCTATTGTAAAATCGTGTATAATTATATTTTAGAATTGTTTTAATGTTTATAATAATAGAAATAAATATGTGTGGTAATGCACGCCCCGATCCGTTTATTATATAATAATACACCTTCATTTGATGGCATATCTTACTCCACACTCCCTCCCCAAGTGCGTTGATATTTAGTCGAAGGCAGATTACATAGACTTTTTCTTAAATTACATATTATATGGTTCACTCGAAATTTTATTTACTTATATTAATAAATGAACCTTCAAAACCCACAGATAAATAATTTGGATACTCGAACAGTCTTGACAGCTTAGTCAGTAAATAAGGTATATAATAAGCGGTGAAATTCAATACACATCTAAGTGTTTTTAACAGCTAGAAATATAAGAAGCTATAAGACTACACAAAAAGCTAGCTGTAATTGTTGGGTATCTAAATATAATATAAATAAATTGCAATATATAGAAGCATGACAAACGCACAATTACTATTTTCATAATGCTATAAAATTAATAATATAATATGTTTGCGTACACATATATTATATTATGGAATAATCTGTTTATTTCCATTTGACAAAGTAGCCAAAGATTTCGGCGTCTTTAACCTTATGAATGTGTACAAACTTTTGAGAGAATCAGAGAACAACTAAGACCACCATGGAACCGATATACGCAGTGGTGGTGACAGGAACAATCACTCACATTTCCGAGGGTGTCGAGATTGTCCTTGACAGCGGCGATTATGAGCGCCAACATGGACGGGTGTTGAAGGGACAAGGCGGAGAGCAGTTCCCGGCCAACTTTGGAGCACGACTCGCGAGTGGAGGGGCAGAGATAAGAGATCTGCGGTCGATGGATATGGAGCAGGTGACTATTAATTATAGTTGATTGGATACACTGACTGTAATACGGTACAATATGGATATACAATGTTTTATGATGTCACTATTTATAAAAAAATATTATCATCATATCCTAGGATCATCAACTTTACATAGATAACCGCTTCCTGAATTATTGCAAAATTCGATTGACGTTATACTTATCATAATTTATATTACATATTATATGACTCGGGTTCAGAAATGAAAATTTGTATAAACAGTTACTATAGATTAATCTAATACTATATCGTCCATAGTTTTAATATATACATTATGATAGCAAAAGCAAAGTTAATATGTCAAACACTAGATCTTTGTGATATCTTTTGGATTTAAGGCAAACATTTTGATCGCAATTGATGAAGTCTTTCCTTTCATTAGAGCAGCCTCCTCTACCGTTAAATTAACTAAAACTATCTCCTTATTTAAAAATAAATAATGTTTATAATTCCACTAACTTTTCCTGTTAACAACACAATGAGCTGTTTCTTTTTCCATTTTATCTTTTTGTGTATGAACTTCCCCGAGATCTTCCAAAGTATTTCGAAACCATTTCTTCGCTTTCAAGATGTCTTCTTATGCATTTTGTCGCTTTATATTTACTGTTTCTTCTTTTTCCATTACTTTCTTAAGCTCCTATTTTCTTTATTGATCTTGTCTTGCAACTTCCCTCATTCTTCATGTTATACAATATTATTTATATATTTTTTAGGATGCAGTTTCATGTCAATACCCAGGACAAGAATAACAAAGTAAGAGAAAATAAATGTTTACAACAAAATTATAAAAATAACGCAGGAAAAATAATAATAACGCATTAACGAAGGTAATTCTAAGAAATTACGATATTTGTATTATAAACAATAAGTGAGTTATTGAAGCGCTTGCTATCACAACTAACAGATACTACCATCGTCTGTAAAAACACTCACTCTAAAGATGCCCCTGACAATGGCCATGAGCAGCTCCCCTTCCTGCACAACCCCCGGCCGACACACATGGCCCAGGTTGGCCAGCGCCGTCAGCAGATGGATCCGCTCCTCGGGCGGCAGACTGGGCAGCCAGTCCTCCAGCGGAGCTATATCGGGGATACCAATCGGCACCCGACCACCACCAGTAGCCTCCCCGACAGTAGCCCAATCTCTCTCGCGCTGACCACGACCCACGATCAGGGCGAGCACCCGACGCTTGGCTTGACTGGTGAGCAGGCGAAAGGGGCAGTCGGCCAAAGTCTCCCAGACACCGCGACACTCGAGCGGTCCTTCGAGAAGGTGGGTCACTCCGGTGAGAACCACGGTTTCGTACTGGGACTGGAGCTTGTGCAGCTCTTCCTGGGTCTCGCTCTGGGCTGAGATAAGCAGGCCCATGGACACCTCTATGTGGTCAGTGAGAAACTGGAGACTGTGTCTGATGATAGAGAGATTGGGAGAGAGAGAGAGAGAGAGAGAGAGAGAGAGAGAGAGAGAGAGAAGAGAGAGAGTGGTGAGGGAATCTGTTATGTAATATCGGTTTTAAATAAAGATCAAATTAATTTTCTATTTCAAATATGTATAAATTAGAAGTCCTAAATAGTGAACATTTCCTATTTTTATTTAAAATATACATTAAATCTGCATTTTATTGAAAAAATACCTTTTAAATTTTTACAGACAAAAAACACTTGTCAAATAAGGCTTTCTAGCATTTAATACGTGAATAATACGTGACTAATTACATGGCTAATATTATACAGTATACATACAATTATTAATATACAAAAAAATAAAACAAAAATAGTTTACATAGATGACTGCTATAATTGTATTCTATTTACAGTATTAAAACTATAGCAGTAGGCTATATAAAACAATTAGGTACCTTTGGTCAATGTCCAAACATTAAAAGTTTTTCCAAAAATAAAATTTTCGAAATATACCTCTTTGAAACCGCAATGAAATTAGACTAAATTCTATTTGAAATCATAAGTATCGCATTCAAGAGAATTAAGAAAACACAATATAGTAAAACATATGTCTAGTCATTAACGTCAGGAAATTATATATACACAAGTCAGAATGAAACATACTTAATGATTCGATTAAGCCGCTTCCCAAACCGCTTATAGTTGACTTCGGCATAAGCGACCAACCCGCCGCGCACCACCCCCAACAGCTGGTCCACCCAGGCCATCATCCGGTAGAGGGCCGCTGGACCCCCCCCTGCCTCCAGCCGTAGCACGGTGTAATCCTCCCTCCCACTGCCCGGCTCCACCGCCAGCCCCAGCGCCTGGCGGAACACGACATCGAGGGGGATCTGGCCGAGCAGGGCGAGCAGATCGGCTTCGGTGAGACGGTGCCAGGCCTGCCGGGGGGCCAAGTCCTCCTCACCGTCAGAGTCAACCAGCACGAGGGAGTCGGTGATGCAGTCGTCGGCTGCCAACTGGCCGCCGCCCCCCGAGGAGGAGGTGCTCATAGAGCGGAGAGGGCCAAGGAACTGAACGCGGTCTCTGTGGAGGGATAGAGGGCTGTTAGGTGACATGTGAGGGAATATAAGGAGATGTTAGGTGACATGTGAGGGAAGATAGAAGGATGTTAGGTGACATGTGAGGGAAGATAGAAGGATGTTAGGTGACATGTGAGAGAAGATAGAAGGATGTTAGGTGACATTTGTGGGAGGATTGAGGGGTGAGCGCTTTTTTATGTAGAGTCTGAAGTTTAGTGCAAAGATTTAGTCATATTCTGTAGAGTTTCAGTGTGGATTCACGTTGAATGTGAAGCAATTTAAATAGGAAAGAATAAATAAATACATATTATGTACGGGTATGTGCATATTACGTGTGGGCATTAAATAGTGACTTATTCAAATGATGTAGGAATAATTTAAAAGGGATTCATGCACATTCATCACGAAATTGAAACAGATTATGGTATGACTTCATAGACATTATAACACATTCTGCTGCTAGTGATTCAATAGAGATTCCTTAAATTTACATAGAGATTCATGATTTTGTCTCTCAAAAACTAAAAACTGTAATAAATAAATAAATCTTTAAACGAAATTACTGTGAAAATTGCTGCTTCCTATGCAGCTTTTATTTATGTATTGTACCTAATGTCAATATCGATGGTAACATATTTTGGTAATGGTATATACTTTCGCTATTTAATATTATTTAATATAATTCAATTTAATATAATTTAATATATAATTTAAAATAATATAATAATATATTATAATATTATAATAATATAATATAATATAACATAATAATAATTTAATTTAATATATTTAATATTATTTAATTTTCGCTATTTAAATTTTATTAAATGTCTATTGACCATTTTCAGTCGAAAAATTAATTATGTATTTAACCAATTTTGATGCACAAAAATTAAATTATTTAAAATAAATATTATTTAATTAAAATTTTCATTTAATTATATTTAATAAGCATGTAGGGCAGGGCCTATAATAAGAATCTGTGCTTCAATGAGAGGTATTTAATTTCACAATTCACGTTATGATGCTCTTTCTTAAATTAAATAGAACATTAATGATCATAAATAGCGTGATAACAATGAATGAAAAACCATATTAGTTTGTTTAAAATAATTAGAAATTATTGTATACAACGTCTATCCTATAAGCTTACCTGACAGGTCTAAAAAGCAGTCCCAGTAATGCTATAGTATGCTGAAAGGGGTAAGTTTGAAAACTCTCAAACATTTGACCGGCTGATGCACCATAAGGTAGCGGCGAAGGAGGCGACAAGACGGGTTGTAGAATACTGCTTCCCCATTGGCCAATTCCGGGAGGACAGCGGAGAAGATGAGCCAATAGGAAGAGGTGGTCCTGGCTACGACCGACGCGCAGTAATGAGCCGCCCTGGAGATCAGATTTTAATGGTGTAGTTTGGTAGCAGTCTACCTTATTTATTTACACTGAAAGAGTAATAGGTACAATAGGGTTCGGTCTAAAGCTGGCGTGGTAATGCCTTTGACATAATAATATTTAAAATAAGTTTCTAGATAGTAAAGAATCGATTATTATGTCATCAATCAGTACATATTTCTTAATAAATGAAATTCACAATATTGTAGTCTGTAAATTTAGAAAAGTTTCATTACTTTTCGTTAACTATATTCTCGTCCAATAGTAAGTTAAAACAACGTATTGTAAGACATCTAATTGTGAATAAATACAAATTTGAAGTACAACATCCAATTAAATAATTGAAAAAACTTTATTGAAGGTTCAGGAATGTTAAAAGTTGGTTAATTGGAAAAGTAAAACTAAATACGGCAAGTATAAAATAGATACCTGGATGTTTTTACTATAATAACTGTTTGCACTATTTATATTTTTTATTCGTTATAAATGTCCCACTACTCCAACTTACCACATTAGAAAATTATACTAGATTACGTTGACATTTTTGACCGGATTTTTTTAGTGTTGAACATTAAATTTTTATACTTCGATTTGTCATCACGTCTGATTTTAATTTATAATCTTATTTAGAAACATAATATTGTAACTATGTGCTGAAACAAAACGAATATATTCAATTAAGTTATACATTTATTAAAAATAAATTTATTGATGAAGTCATGGAACTCATATGTATTAAGCGGGCAATTAATAGACTAAAACCAGTAAATAGAATGCCGCGACTAACAATACAAAGCGTCCAACTGCGCAGAGCGTTGCCAAATTCGTCGTCATAATATGGTCGGCGAAGGAACGAGAACAGCACAGTCAGACAGTCCCGAAACTCTTCAAATTGTTTCACTGAATTCTGATCCAAATGATCCGCAACTACTGCAAACAAAGTAAACAAAATACAATTAGGCAACGTTATATAGCTACAATCAAATATAAGGATTTTAGAGTTGAGTCAACGTTATAATATAATAGTTACTACATTAATGAATAAAATATTCTTACGCTGAGCTGGTGAATTGGATGGGATATCTTTAAAAAGATCGTTTCTTTGATACAACTTGTAGATGTAGCTATCGATCATGTTCCTGCAAAAAGAAATGAACTCTGTCGAAATAGCAATGGATCGAGTATACTAACGTTTCTTGTGGTAATAAATAAGTTTAACACGTCCTATAATTAATTATTCAGTTATTCACAAATTCATTCTTATTCAAAGATTTCAGTTTCATATTATGCATATAAACGTGGAAATTATTATGTTTGATTAATATCAAAGAAGATTAGAAGCGGAATAAAATTAAGAATGGAACAATATACACTACAGATATAAGAACAAATATTTAATTAAAATAATTAAACCTGTCGCTGTATCTGCACATATACGATAATTAAGCTGAAATAATTAATCAAGTGAAAAAAGCTAAATGGAAAATGGAAGCGGACAAAGTCAATAGAAATATTTCAGGAAATAATATATGTATGAACAAGATGAATGTATACTCCAATAGGTATCATTTTATAAGGATAACACACAATTTAGATGTTCTAATAAAATACCGACAAGCCAAATTATCGGAAATCAATGGTCTATTTTCTGGTTTCCAAAAGAAAAGTTTTGATTTTACATAGAATTAAGCAGTAAGATTTTTAATATGATGGAATGAATAGTCGTTTGCAGAAAAAGCTGCTGATTATGGCAGTAAAGCCAGAATGTAGCTATTGCAATCTATATTACTGATTAGAAAAATATACAACATAATTTAATTCAATAATGTTTAAATATCTGATAGTGGCATGTTGAACCTTCATAATAAATATTTAAATAAAAAAGAAGACAATAATTAACTTAAATATATTTCTACTTTTTCAAGACAAATCCCGTTAAGTTTATAAAATTAATAAAAATATAACAAACACATATTTTTATATGACAGCATGAAATATTTTAAATTAAATCTAGCAAATATTTTTGTACAGATATTACGATAAATTTTTTTTTACATATAAATCTTAAACATTAGAGATATACATCCAGGATCCCTATATTTTGATGTCATTACTGATGTGGATATAGTCTGCATGATACATTTCACATAATTTTGCTATAAAAGGAACAGTCGGTCTTTGTTGGGGGTTGTGGCATTTATTGTAATGTTCCGCCAAGACTGACATTTTAATATCCCCTTTGTGAAAAGCTGTATTATGTTTTTTAAAGTTATGTTATTTTGGTTTCCTTTGTGTATTTATTATTGCAAATAGACCAAGTTAGTTCGTTGTTTCTTTTAGCAAAATGTGTCAGATAGTGTACAGGTTTTAGTTGTGTATGCAGATGGCTGTAGACATGAGTATATTAATTTATCATGTTGTTTGATTCCTGACGTAAAAATAGGAGTGACATGAAGGTGACTGTTACGAAAAATTGGTGTCTCTTCTTTTCAATGTGGAGTTGAAAAGTTTTATAAGAAAGTTTACACATTAATATTCAGCACACAAAAGAAGTCATACAAATTTTTCCACAGAGCCAACTTCATCTCAATTCTATATTTTTTGCACCAGGAATCAAACTACGTGATAAATTATAATAAATTACGACCACCTTAATGCACAAATAAAAGCTACATACCTATCTATAATAATAATAATTCCAATGTGATTGATTGAATTTTTCACTGCAATAATTTGATTGTTATTGTGATTGGATGAAATAAAAAACCTAATTATCTCATTTCTCACAATATTGGTATGTGATATTACAAAAATTGGGCAACATTTTTATTCAATTGAAGAGTCGTTTTTGAGAGTCACATATACCAGATGACATCCCTTGAGAGTCACATATACCAGATCACATCCCTTGAGAGAGTCATATATACCAGA
>JAUZND010006062.1:0-10921 GCA_034780555.1 Coelogynopora nodosa | reverse complement strand
CCCCCCCCCCCCCCCCCCCCCCCCCCCCCCCCCCCCCCCCCCCCCCCCCCCCCCCCCCCCCCCCCCCACAGTCGACAACCCTCCTACTACTTATTATATAATTTTTTTTAAATTTCCCAAAAGAACAGAAGAATAAGAAGAAGAAGCCACGAACCTCTCTCCGGCAATAATCCACCTGTTCCTCCTCAGTGATACTTATGTCGATTATCCCTCCACCAATCACAGCAGACGAGCGTCTACTACTGGTAACGTGACCTCCCGCGCCAGGCAGGCTCCCGGTGGTCGCCATCATGTTGTGCTCCCATAGCGACACACTCCGGCCGCCAATCAGAGTTGTGGAGCTCGGCAGAGCAGGATTGCTGCCCCAACAGAGGGCGGATGTGGGGCCCCGGTCCCCAGTAAGTGGGTTCAAGGCTTCCCCAGCAGCACCTGCACCTGGTGGAGAATTGGTTCAGTTTCAACTGAAGTCTGTCTCGCATCCTGCTTGTAATGACTAACCCAGCAAGCAGTCAATTCAAGATGTAGCAGTACCTTAGCAGTAAGGTAATTGAGTATAGGCTATAATACTATTAAGTTAACACTTGCTAGCACAGACAGCACAACAACTGATAATTTTATCTAATTTTGAGTTGTGCACTTCGTCATCATTCTATGAACATATATGGATTCTAAACATCGCTGAACAACAGTTGAACCCCTTCCAACCTTGGTGCTTGCATGGGTCCAATAGTGAAGAATTAGTAGCATGTATTTCAAATAGCAGACTGTTTTATATGTGAATATGTTCTTTGTTAGAGACAATCTGATCTATACATTTTGGTTTATGTTGATTAAACCTTCTGATTATTGTAATTATTTTAAACAACAGTAACAGGAAATACAAAAAGTGGTCTACATTTTCATTTAAAAACATATTTTGACCTATTTTGACACCTTCTAACGGGAACGGAAATGTTATATAGCTATTTATATCGCATTCAAAGTAAAACCTCCAATAATAAGGCTTTATTACAGAACATAATAAACAATGGGGTATTTTAAAGTTAAGGAAAACCGGTCAAATAAGAGACCTTTTATACTGATCAATATTAATCATGATGCGTTTATTATATAGATTCGTAAATCAGATGAAAAAGTGGTTCACAATCAAGTTAGAGTTGATAAATATGGCTTCTTTAAATCGTTGATGATTATTGATTATTATTGATGTTTAAGTCTATTTTGATGATCGATATTCGATAGTCACACGTTTAGATGTTTTAGTGTTTGTTTGAGGCATTCGTGTTTAAAAACAAAAAAGTTCTCAGATTCTGAAATGTGGTTGTTTACTCCTCTAAATATGCATAAATACTGATAAGATGGTTTTTAACGTCATAAAAGAAACAATTTGCGATTAAGTTTCAGGTTGAATTAGTTTGTTTTAAATAGTTCAATATTATCACTGATGTAAGGTATATTATTGTACTCTTATGGTTTCGTAATATAAATGAGATGTTTTTTTTAAATATTGATGTTAACGTTATAGAATATCGACTAGAGAGTTACGTTTTATTCGTTTTGGCTTTTATAAAAATATCTAATGTTGCTATGAATAGCTATCCTGTCACTTGAAAATAAGAGACTTGAACTATATAATTAAATAAATATCTTATAAAATAATTATTGGGTTCTGGATTCATTGCCTGTAGATATTATGTATAAAAGAAAATCTTATTTTAATATAATGTACATTTCTGATGGCTACAATTCTATAGAATTACTACAACAAATTCAATATTGCTAGATCTAGTTAATATGCAGCTGATAAATGTAATTTAATAATACTTATTCATTTTGAATTAGTATAAAATGTTACGTTCTGAAATATCAGTAGAAATTGTAGTTTTTTTATATCAAGGGGTTATCAAGATAACAAAAACATGTTTTACACTTGAAAGGTTTCTCTTAACTTTACGAAATAAGCTCAGCTTACCCGGGGTGGTGGGGGGAGGTAGTCGCTTCACCTTGTCCAATAGAAGATGATAAGCCGCATAGAAGTGGTCGAATCGATGTCTGATAGGTGTTCAATTACACGTAGAAAGAAAGAATAGTTGACGTAAAAGCTAGAGATGATTTTTTTATGTATGTTACGATTTTGTTGAGTCAAACCTCATTTCGATCAAATACAACATTCAGCTAAATCTCATTGATTCTTAAATTTCATATACATATTATATGAGTTAATTTCACACACAATTCTTACCTTGTGAATCGCAGATTGCTAGCTATTTTCATATGAATGATTTTACTTCAACCAATCGGCTAATTAATTTCATAATTATATTGTTACACAAACCACTGCTGCGCTATAATTTGAATATAAATAATTGATTAACTCGAATTATATAATATTATATGAATCAATAATACACCAACACTTGCCTATGTAAATAAATAGACAAGTAATCTGTGTCTAAAATATTGTCAGTTTCCTTGTCTACGGAAGTTCAATACATTTCTCAGGTCTTTTTTATAAATTTAATAAATTATTCTCCTTCATACGACTCATCTGATGCGTTTCGTAGTCTTTCTTGAGCAACAGATTTTCTCATATATCCGTTATAACAGACGTTAAAAGCTATTGTTAACCAGTGGTATCGAAAATACATATGATAGGCCTTGTAAACATATCCTCTTTTTAATAATTCACATAAATCGTAATGGTAATACGAACAAACAGAATAAAGGCAGCGATTATAAATCTAAAAATCTAATCTATGACAGAAACTGATGCAGTAAATTAAATCAAAACAAACAATAGTCTGTTTTGTTAATCGACAAACAGAATATCTGCCATCCAAAATGCCATAGAATAAGAAATATGATCCCATATGGGTAGCCCAATCAATTATATAATATACTATGTCTTGATATTTTGTAATGATTTATGTTTTACTAATGTATTTAATTTAATTTCCAAAACAGATTGAAATATTGTGAACATAAAATTGACTTTTTAATTAGACCTGAATAACCAGAAACTGATAGAATCTAATTAAATAATAACATCAATATGCAACTACTATAGTTTAAATAGAAGGCCATCTGAATTGGGCTCAATTGATAAATCAAACTTTCACTGCGAACAGCTCATTTGCAAATTACATTACGTGTTACCCTCTGAAATATATTTCGTTACAATTATTATTTACTTGACATTTATAAAATCGTTTTACAATTCGAGTGAGCCTCAATTTGATTCATATCTCCTTCATAGCAATGAATACTCTCCTTAGGAAGCCGTAACTGTGTCACAGACAATAACCACTTGTTCTGCTCATGATCTGCGCACAAAAAGCAGGTTCCATCTTGCTGCACAGGACAACCTGTCTGTGTCTGTCGTACCCCACCGTTACACCAGTGGGTTACACCTGTCGTTACACCAATTGTTCCTCTCCATGTCTTGTAAAGTTGTCCAGACCAGACCAGAGTATGTAAAGCTAGCGCCGGTCCATGAGTAAGAGTTTCATCAACTGACACACCTTACATCGCATTCAGAGAAGTAAATATCAGACAATATCTCACATAATCATCATATTAATATGCGCGCCAAGAAATCAAAGTAACCTGATTGTTTACTTAATCTAAATATAATCTATTTTTAGCCATGACTCATAAATCTATTTATAACTGCGGTCAAATCGACTTTTCCTATACTACTAATCTAACTACAATGATATATCTCCGGAAGGAAGAGAAAACTCACTCAGTCAATGAGGCAATGACATCTTTACTGGGCAGCTTCAGTTTCTCCAGAACCAACAACAGCTCCGGGTCCGGTTCCAGCGAGGTCGAGGTGCTCATGGTTCCCATGACACTGCTACTGTCCTGCTGCTGCTGCTGCGGCGGCTGGTCACCATGGTTGGTTGCTATGGACGGCCAGGTTGCCAGGAGACGGTAGTAGTTGAGGTTGGGTGTTGAGCACATCCAGGGCATGTTCATTATCTGGGCCGGGCAGTGGAACACAGGAGGTGCGGAACAATGTAACCCTAGTCAACTCAACACGCTTTCCTTATTCGATTGTCCAGGCATTATTGGAGAACTAAAGATCTCAATAACACAATACAGTAAACTACAAAGCAAAATATCTAAATTCAATGATATACAACCGGTGCGCTTCGGGGTAAATAAGACGCAACTGATGATAGGCCGGTCTATATTTAGTTGTAAGAAAATAGATCTTGGAACAACGATTGAGTTTGTGAAATAATAAAAGAGATTATTTAAGAAAATAAATGAATAATATTAGACGAAACGTATTCCATATATCTTAACACGTCATGTCGGAACTTATATAATTTATTGTGTTATTACCGACTTTTACCAGATTTCCCGATAAGTGGGAACTTATTTTAATTATATTTTGTAGGCATAGGATGCACAGGATTTAATAAAATATAGAAAAGTTGATAGTTAATTAGATATAGTCATATTATTGTGACAATCCGTCTATAGTATTTATATTCATTCATATTGTTAACACAAAACTAGCTATTTATACCAATACTAATACTAATACCTTATATAGTATATAGTATAGTATATAGTATAATAAGTTATCTTATTACGAGGACTGTTCAAAAGAAATTATCAACAACAAAAATTCGATAAACAAATTGTTACCAAGAGTTAAAATCGCACAGAAACAAATAGAAAGGTAAAATCTATAAAATTAGAATAATTAAAGTAGATGAAAACATTGACAATTAACTGAAAACATATTTTTAGTTAAGAATTTGAACTAAAATAAATACTACCTATTACGAATATCTTTATTTAATTGAATGCGCCGTGATAAACCTAGAATGATTTACGCTTAAAGGTATTTACCTTAAAGGTGTTATCCAGGAGCAATGTGCTGCAAATAACAAGTTTTGATATAATACGTAACATAGTGAGCGAATAATGGTGTATTTATCGAAGCTAACACGGATACTATATACCTCCTATATGAAAAAGAGACTTCCATCAGGCAAAATCAGCTCACCAGATAGAAAGAAAAGAAATAAATCAGAAATAATAAAATATAAAGCAAAAGAAAGGGTAACTATATAACAAAGAAAACCGACAAAAAAGATACACAAAAGGCAAAGGAGAGGAATTAATAAAACTGGAAACAACAAGAGTACAACTTCTTAGAAAAAACTCAAGAAAACCAGCCAAAAGTAGACCAATACCAAAAGTAAAAGAAAATGAAGGAATTCTACCAAGTTATACTTGTACTTATAACACAGGCCTAATAAATGAGAGGTTGATAAGTCATGCCTGTAGTGATTATATTTTAATTAAAGCCATTATCCAGGACACAAAACCAAAACAGACCAAAAGTAGAAGTTGACCCAAAGAGATAAAGTAGAAACTTAATAAGGTGCAGACTTAGGCCCCTCAGCAGTGTGTTTAACAGGTTTGATAGCAAGCTCCCGTAATACTTCCCATATTCAATAACTACTGATTAAGATGGTAAAAAAGCATATAGGCCTCACACGAGTTTATAAAAAAAGTATTAAAATTAGATTTATAAATAAGGCTATCATTACATTTATACAAGTTATTTAGTGTTGTATTTGGTATATGCAACACAATGTCTATTTGAAATGGATGAACCAAGATTTTTTTCTTTCTTTTTGGTGTAATTTGTCATATTGCAATATGACAAATTACACCAAAAAGAAAGAAAAATTTTTTTATTTAAACAAAGACTATAAAGACATATTCAATATTTAAAAAATTTGCATTAGTTTTGTGTCTATTAATTATTATTATAGATATTGATTAAGTTATAATTATATGAGTGTCATCCATCATGGAATTTGTTTCTATCCTGGATGGCTGCAATAATATAGGTTTTGTCATTCATTCAATAGGTAGCGATTTTGAGTTATACAAATATGATGGAATTACTTGTATTGAGTCTTGATATATTATTGGCTGTCAGAAATAGACTTCTATTTGAAAATGTTGTATTAGTTTTGCATCTATTAATTATATTATTATAGGTATTGATTGAATGTCACAAAACTTATTCTGGTTTGAATTTGTTAGTTATGGCTCAAACAAGACATTTGCAATTGAACAAAAAAAATTATGCAATAAATAATTATTTTCATCACAACAATTATAAGCTCGCATAGAAGACAATTGGGCTGAGAGGTTTGCAACTTAACATTCTTCAAGTTCAAAATCAACTATATTTTATCTGATTAAGAATTTTGAAGCTATGGGATTTGTGGCGGTTGCAATTAAATCTGGTAAGTCAAGAACAACATGGACTGGAGATAATGCAGATGTTATGGCTACCATTTTTATACAGTCCTGAGAAATAATTTTTTTGGTACACTTTTTTTTCAGCATTTTTTTCCCAGTTATTTTTTTTCCACCATTATTATTAATAATACTGTATAATGATTATACAAAAATAATTTTTAATTACTATATTATTTATAATGTAAATATATTAATGAAACAAGCCTTATGAAATTCTAGGAAAAAACGTCAGTTAAATAACTGTATTTCACTTTTCACCGGTACATTTTTGTTAAATTTATTCATAATTATTAATCGTATGTCAGTATTTACAAAAATTGTTATTAACGAATATTAATAATAACGAAATAGGCCTTAGGAATTTCTAAAAACAATGCCGGTTAAAAAGCCTCTGCGTATAAAACCGAAAAAAATACGTATAAAAATGTATATTAATATCCATAAATAACTATCCAGTTGAAAATAGTTAGGGGAAGTATAATTTAATATAAATAAAAATATATATTTAGTATTTATTGCATTTGTAAAGTGTTAAAAATCATAAAATATATTTCCTATTTTAAATCACAAAATGGTACAAATATACCATACTTAAAGCATTTCTGGCATGATACAATTAACATCCCTTCCATTTTGTTGTCAATACTGATATAAAAAGAGTCAACTGGATAAATATATCAATTTAAGCCGCTAATAATGCTTTTAATTGATTTAAACATACATACTAAATATTTGTAATATTTGTGTTGGGAGGACATTATGATAAAGACATTATATTATTATAACTATATTATATTATTATATTATTATGAAGACATTAGATTTTAAAAAGACATTAAAAATTTTATAGTATAACCTGTAATAAGATTTTTAACTAATAGAATGCTTTAAGCAAGTCATTGTTTCGCTGGCAAGTCGACGTGGATATTTGAGCGGAAACATACCAGAACTTAGAGCTATTTCCTGTATAGCAGAAGTAGCCCCATTTACTTAAGACAATGTATTAAAGGCACGAGGCAACTTCAAATTGGGAGTCAACAGCTCCACGTTTCCTTAAAACAATTTGATCACACACTTGAGTAAGGGATTACCTCATGACATCGAGGTCTCACAGAAAAACAATAGGGAGACACCCACAGACACGTTAGGGTTAGAACACCACATAACAACGGGAATGATTACTACTAACATCTCTAGAACAAGTCCGGACACAAGTTATCTTAAGACTCCCCATACTCAGCTCGGACCAGAGATTTCTTAATAGCAAGTCAGACTTCCCCTATAATTAACTGGTATTTAAAAAAATCTTACTCTATTATTTACTTGATAGTTTAGCACTTTTGAACTAAATCATTTAAACTTGGAGTTGATTGCCTTGCCTCAATTTACATACTTTCATATGTGATAAAAACTATTTCATTAATTACCTTGTTATATTACATAATGTTATTCTGATCTATACATCATTTTGCTGTCATAATTATAATATACCACTTAGACATATAAATATTTTCATTCTCACTAGATTCAGAGCTTTGGTTCAAACCCTTAAATTCTTGTATTTGTACTTCCGGTGGTAATAACATAAGCTAGTAGGTCGAGACCATAAACTTTTAGAGATATTTATATTGAAATCTGTGGTCTAGACCTACTATGACATATTAAAACATATGTCGGGTAAAATTTTAATCAAACTTAAAATTCATATTAAACAAGAATCTTCATGTTTAAGCTTGTAGATGATTGTTTAATACAATCAAAAAAGTTTACTTAAATTTTAAAAAGTTTGCAGGCCACAAATTTTAATTTGTATTACAATATTTATTACGTTTTATTTAAACAATCAGATGCAATAATAAAAATAAGAACAAATATATTTCACATAAATTTTCATTACAACTGTCTAATTTACAACATATTTCAAAACAGTTGTTTAAATTATCTAACATTTCATAACAAATGTTTACAATTATTAATGAAGATAGAATAACAGTTTCAATAAACTGCTTCATTGATTTTAACTATTCTAGTAAATGGCTTTTTAAAGTTCGTTGAGCGTAGCTAAAATAAAATTTAAATGAATGCTGGTTTAATGAATACATACAGATGTAGGCCTATACTGTGAACTGAAAAAGTGTAGAACAAATTATGTTCTACTCGAAACAGACATTATGATTAATTTTCTGTTACAAAAATTTGGAATTCAGCCATTTACCCAAATTCCAATTGTCCATTTGACAGATCTTTTTTGTACAAAGTGGAAGCAAAATAAACCATGAAAACAATTGAAACATTTCTTCAATGGGTGTGCATTGCAGGGTTAAAATGAAAACGTAAGAACCAATCGATAACTGAACATATATTTGCAACAAATAGAAATAAACCAGTTACCATACGTGGAAAACGAGATAACAAATTCATAACAACCAAATAATTAAAAGAAAACTATATATGTCAAGATGTGTGATATTGACTAACAGAAACAATTATGAAGCAACATTAATCAAACCTTTCACTGAGTATGTTTAGTGTAAATATACTCCATTGACTATTATACAACATCATGCATAACCTATCATAATAGGTACAATATACTCGAATCTATTCGGTAAAAGTTCTGATGAAATATAGAAACAAAACAATAGAAAACATGAGAATGATCATCAAGAATATGAATTAAAAAGTAGGATATTATCAAATAGAACAGAAATCAATTTGGAAGAGATAGAAAACGAAAGAAATTAGGATTTCTAGCCAAGTTTTGGCAACATTTAGCCAAGTTGAAATATATAGGAAATTGAATTTTATGTATATTATTATAATTTTTTTAATATATCTGTAAAACGTGATAATAATTGTAAATGAATATACTTTAAACAGAGCGACTATCTGTATCTTAAATGTACTTTAATTAACACTTCTCCAGCGGAGGAGGAAAATTAGTAAAATGTCAATTTCTTACTAATTCAATAATCTACATGAAAAAGGAGACCCATAATAAACTATTCATTGAATATAAAACCGCGGGGATATTTTATCAATATATTAATTACGGGGAGAGTGTAAAACCAATCTGATTGACTGGTCAGTTAGATAGAGAATATAAACCAATAATAAATTAGATAATATCTGTTGTTAACAATTTTAATTTCTCCCACGTGATTATGTGAGACTACTTCATATTATCCCAGGCGCTCATTGTCTTTAGAAAGGTTCAGTTGATTTGGTCAGGTTATATTCAACAGATATACAAGTACTTATTATTTAGTTAAACGATTAAAGCACACTTTGTAGTGCTGTTTGTGCTCTGTGACACACAAGTCTGAATTAGGTGCTGAAGTTAATTAAGATAGAATAACATTGTTCATAAAAATAGTTGATTAATTATTAATAATCAACAAAATTAAATTCAATAATTTACAAAAAACAGGTTATCTTATATCGGAGGGGGAGAGGGGTACGTTTAAAGCTTTTGTTGAGATACCTTTAAGTGAACTTTAAGAAAGCCCAATTGGAATAATCAAAGAAATGATAACAATGATATAACTTTAATACGCAAACGTGCTGTTTCGATCAATTATAACATTTATTGATTCGACCAACATGATGCAACAGTAAACGAACACTTTGGCCCATTTAATTAAAATATTAAATAACAGTAAAATATATCTAAGAAATTCAAGGTTAAAAACATTGAATTGTAGAGAAAGAGAGAGAGAGAAAGAGAGAGAGAGAAAGTTAGAGATAGAGAGAGGGATAGAGAAAGTGAGAGTGACAGAAAGAGAGAGAGAGAGACAGACAGAGAAAGAAAGTCTTCATCTACAGATTTAGACACATTCAGAACGCGTGCCAAGACTAAATTCCCTCCCCGGGCTAACTCGTATTACAAAGCTAGTTAGTCCAAAAGTTAGTATTAACACGGTCAAATAACAAAAATATTTATTTTAATAAAATTAATCATTACACATACAAATGATTTACAATTTATTTAGAAAAATATATATAATTTGAAACAAAAATTATTGTTATTTAGCCCTGACCAATTAGAAAATCGATAACCATAGGAACCAATGTTCAGAATTGTTTAGCTGTTGTTGTAGCTATGATGGCTTGTGTATAATTTTATAATAATAATATCCAGTATATACAAATGATATGCCAGAATATTTTGAATAATGAACAAACGGATTATCACACAATGAGGTTACATAGCTCAACCTACCACATGAGGTGTTGATGGTGTCTCTGAGTTCAGCATACTTCCACTTGCTCAGGTCGTACTTTCGGTCCTGTTGAAGTGATCGTTGAGCCAGCACAGCCGCCCCCCTCTGGAGTGCGGAGCTTCCCCCTCCAGATGGGGCTTCTTCCACAGCCGTGGGGTCTTCATTGGTCAGTCTTAGTTGGTGAGAGAAGCATCGATTACTCATCAAATATATCCACCTCTGCATTCCACAACCAGCATCCACCTCCTCTCTGCATTCCACAACCAACATCCACCTCCTCTCTGCACTCCACAACCAACATCCACCTCCTCTCTGCACTCCACAACCAACATCCACCTCCTCTCTGCATTCCACAACCAACATCCACCTCCTCTCTGCATTCCACAACCAACATC
>JAUZND010006061.1:0-10921 GCA_034780555.1 Coelogynopora nodosa | reverse complement strand
TGTATCAGTCGTCATGAATTATAACACATATAGCATGGTTTTATCGGTCATAGATAAAATTATAAACCTCAGGCCTTAGGCCTTCGGTTTATAACTCATCTATGACCTCAAAACCATGCTTTATCTATTACATATTACATGTATTTTGACTAGTTTTCAACTAATGTATTGAAGTTTAAACAATTTCATTTTGATTACTGTCACGTCACTATTGAAACTAAAAAACGACATACTTTTAAAACCCATTTTTATGCTATGAATTCTTATGTTTATGGTTGGTTAAAGGGTGTATATTGATGCTCAAGTAAAGTATTTCTAATAACTTATTTAGACAATTAATGTATAACTTTTTTCGGATTTTAAATAAATAAATCAGAAAAAAATCGTTCAAATTAACAACAATTTAAAAAAATTGAGATTTAAGATTACCAGATACTTTGAAGATGCTAGCTAGATATACTGAACAATTTTGACGGACACTTTAGTTGGACGTACAATAAATAAGTTTAACAGTTTAACATTCTATAATATTGAATTAATTATAAATAAATATTTTTAAACTGTTTAAGAAAAGTACGTATTTCTAAACATTATCCACAATGTTTTATAAATTATATCAAACAGCAGAAATTTTTTTTTGCTGATTGAAAATAAAACATGGCAAATTTAAAACAAAAAATAACCAAACCAAGGATAAAAAATATAATATAAAGTTAACATTGATTAATACAGGCAACATAAAAAAGTGGACATTTTCCATTATACCGTCAAGGGAATTCGGAATTATGAGAATATTTTATTGACATTACGGTATCCATTAAATACACTGCTACCCCATCAAACATTTCATCAGACATTCGGCTTAGCATAAAGTTAGTAAACTACCGCAAATACGTCCAACCTTTTCCCCAGATTCACTCTTTAAGAACGGAACACCACACAGAAACAAATTTGGTGTCAAAATGTAGCTAGCTATTGTCAAAATCAAAATGTAATTTTTCGTTAGTCGACATTTGACACCCATTCGGAGCTATGACCTATTTTAGTACTTTGACACCAAATTTCGCCGTGTGCGATGTTTCGTTCTTAATGTGAATCTGGAGAAAATATTGTATACTTCTGCAAACTAATGTCAATAAAACCAGGCAATCCATGTGTTTAGAATATCGAGATTCAAATGTATACATCGCTCAGTAATGTTTGCGTATTCTGTAAATATATAATTAGCCGGCTGACATAATAATACTTTTACAATTATTTGTCCCATAATAGTGTGTTCATACACATTCTCAGTATCTTTTTGATACATCCTTGTTATTTGTTTGATACGTTTTTGTTTTAGTCTTCGTACATTTTTTATGCATTATTTACATAAAATATTTTAAAATCTTAGTGTCATCTTCTTAGTATGTTATTTTTTAAATTATACAATTTTTAAATTTTATAATTTTTTTTAGTAAAATTGTTTAAAATTATTCCTACATCCCTAACAGTTTTGTGCTATATTCGTTTTAGTACATTGTAGTTATACATATTCAGTGTTGTAAATATAATATATAATAAAAAATGTAATAAAGTATAATTTATATTTTATAATATATTATATTAATAGTATAATAATATATATAACTTTGTTATTTTTTGTAACATTCTTGTTTCTTCCTGGTACCTTTTTATTTCCTGTGAAATCTTACGAAAAGAGTTAGAACTTAGCATTTAATTTTAATTTAATTGAGTGTACAATTATTTAAATTCTAATGCAATATGTTGTATTATATGCATCGACAGATACATTTTGCGAACCGCTTTATATTCATTTAAAAAAATGAATTATAATACATACCAATTTTTAAAATAATAAATTTATACTTTTGCGCGAGCTATCGTATCAAAATACAATGTAAGAATAAGCCTTATCCTAAACTTTTAGTGATCTTTTGGATTGTTTATTGTAAAAAATTACAATTCGGTGAACGGTTCGAAAAAGGCCAGCGGTATGATATAGCAACGGCTGTTTATACAGATTGTCTGAATACTTCAATCAACATTTAATAAAGCGATATTGTGGAATTCCGAAAATTATATCAGTTTAATGTTTATTAAAAAATATATAATGATAATGTTCCTTGAGTAAGCGTCCTATGTATTATAGCATTTGCATCAATGTGAAAGTGAAAGAAATGTTACTCCGTTTTTTATATAATAATAATATTAATGATATTATATAATATATATTTATAATAAAAATATTGAAGAATCACATGTCCAGATAAGAGCTATAGCGACACTTTTGCTGCAACGCCCTGCATGTTTTGTTTCAAGAACGGTTGTGTTATTTATCATTTTTTATTCTAGTTTAATTTTAACAATTCAAAAAATGTATTTATGACATTTTTTGGAATATTCAATGTATTTAAAAGTATAATTGCAATGTTTAAATTTTAAATTGTTCATATTACTCAGTTGGGTTAAAGCTAAACAAGCTATAGCAGAAAGGATTTAAAAAACAGCACGACGTTATATTTGTGTTATTGTACACATAATATTATGTAATATGGTTCTATAATACTCATCTATATGAACTTCTGACTGATTTGAAATTTATTATAATAAGTGTAATCAATTATCAATAAATATATGAATTGTAATAGTTAATAATTAGTCATATATGCAAGCATTCATTTTTGTTTTGTGTTGTTCTACATTGTAACATTTTGTTAGTAAACATTGAAAATTACTAGCTTTTAATTGTTACAGTTACTTAACTAACAAATGACACAAATGAACAAACTCGTATTACAGTAATATACTTAAAACATATAGTGATTATAATTTTAACACTAATTCAGTAGTCAATAAAACTTACTTGATAGGTTTTCTGAATATCACATCCATAGAGTCTACATTTCCTGTGGTCTGCTAATAAATAAAACTCCACACAAGAGAACACAAGGAGAGTTGTTGCGAATGTGAATTCGGCCCAGGGAAGATGATATTTGATGGAAAAAAACTCATGCTTCCATTGAGTTATAGTACTGTGCATACACATCTGCAACAAAATGCTTTTACTGAATTTTTAGACTAAACTGTTTGGCAGTTTAACATTAAACTGTTTGATTCAGAATATATCTATTGATTACGATTGAAATCAACTATAGGATCTGTTCCATTCACTGTCTATTTTAGAAGGACGTGAAATATCACTTATTTTATAAAAGAATCAATTCATAACAAATCAATAACACAATCCAAATCTAAAGTTTGACACAATGAAATAATAATAACAGAAAAAAAATTGCGAAAATAAGAAAGATCTAATTGATTGAACAGTGTGCTGCAGATTTTAAGTTAATGATTCCGACCGTCAATTCCCCTGCAAGCGAACACAATCATTTCCGTGTATATATAAATAGCAAGAAAGGATAGGTAGAACAGTAGCCAATAATTACACTCGTCGGTTTTCCCCGTTTCACGATCAATGATGGTGCTCACGTCTTTTACTCCCGTAACACCAATCCACCCTATCCCAACCCCACCCCACGATAGCCCACCCGTTAGGCTAAAGACATGGCGACGGTGGATATAGGAAATATGTAAGATAGAGAAAACAAACAAAATTCACAACTAACTTTTAGATCGATCTGAAAACGTTTAATGTTTTCATTAATTAGATTACTTCTTGAGCAGAGAGTGAACTTTCACTAATTGAATAAAGTTTTATCTGAAAATCCTCCTTTATAGATTGAAAAACATTTCAGATACATAAACGTTATTTCTAAAAAATTGTAAATACTTTTAAAGTTTTTTTTTATTATGTTATGTCTGATTTACTATTGATCTATAATAAATGTTATCTGACTACAGTTAATATATTTTTAATCACGTGATTTATAATAATTATTGAATAGTTATTAATTAATATAAAATACCAAGTCAAAAAATTATATTATATATATTTATATAAAATTCTAAAATCGAAAGACTATAAATATATATTAGCCTGATAGTAAAATCTGAAAACAGAAAATGAAAAACATAATTATTACTAATTTATAAGTTCTAAATTTATGAAATTTAGACCACTTAAACATACAAGCTTATATTGTAATTGAATACTGTCAGAGCTCCTTATACATAAATGTTTAAAAATGCTATATATATATATATATAAAGATAGAGAGAAAGTATATACATTAAATTAAACCCATATTTACCATTTTAATCAATCAACTTTAATTAAAAAATAAAAATAAATTATAAATAAAAAAATATTAAAAACAGTATTTCATAAATATTAATAAATATACTTATTATAAGTAAAAAAAAGTGCAACCTTTTTCAAAGTATTGAAGGAATTAATTTGAGAATAAACGAACTTTGTAAATGCATTGTATGCATATAGGCCTACAATATATGTCTTTTTGTGCATGTGTACGTATATGCGGTTAAATAAAATAATATATTATATGTAAAGTTGTATATAGAACCTAACACGCGTGAAATTCTGAGGATCCTTCCGAATCCTAATTAGTTTTGTTAGATAAACGTTTGATTTTGATGTTCTGAATTAGTTGCATAAATTTAACACGCACATCGTTTAAGGAGATTATTAAGTTATCTGCATTATTCGTAGAATATATATATATATATATTCTTCGCATAATATAGATAATAATAATATATACGAATAAGTAGTGTAGAGAGAAAACAGATACAGAAATATCACAACCCGTAAACTATTATAAGTATAATGATGTTTGATATTTTTTTTATTACTCTATAATTTTCTAATCATATAATATATTCATATTAATTGATCTTCTCGTATTTATTGTTGTACGTTACGTAAAATGAAGATGCCACAAACCGCAACCCGAGAACATAAACTAATTTTGTTTAAATATAATGTGAAATTGTGCACAATTTAAAAGTAACCCGAGGACATACCAAACGTTGATCACTACACGAGAACAAATATAACTTCTATCATTACCCGAGAACAAATATAATTTTATCACTATAATATCCGTGAACAAAAATTTATCGATATATATATATATTCACTATCAGAGAACAAACAACTTTTAACACTACCAAGAACTTTGCAATTTTAATATATATATAGGCAATTTTTAAACAAAAAAAAAGATTTTTTGTCGAACATAATAACGGTAAGTAGATACTATCGGCATATTCATATTATCAAATTTTAATATTAAACTACTTTTTGTGTTATGTATTGAATTATTATTATTGAATGTATATTATTATATACCGCTTATCATTGTGCATAAAATTTGTGGGTATAATAATTTTTTGATTATTAATGACATAATAATATAATTAAATATATTATTCATATCAATAAATATAATTCATTTATATTATTGTGTCATCAAGGTGATTGCTGCGTATGAAATAATACAGGGCTAAAGCCAAATATTTGCTTAACACCGTGAATACAACACTCGGTGAGCCAAGCGGGACTAAATATATTGTATGTTTACTAAATTCGAATACAACGCGGGACACTACATTTTTTGTTACGGAATACCATGCATGACAATAAATATATTTTTTACGGAATACAAAATTTGGTGAGTCACGCACATTTAGAGACGCAGATTTAGTTTGATACGCAATTACTGACCGTGCTTTATGCATTGATAAATATAGATATGCAAAAAATGCATTTATATTCTACATATATTTCATACTTTCACTGGAGCATTGATACTAATTTGATATATTGAGATAATCGGTTATATTAAATTACTAAAAAGGGAACCGCTTTTTTGACAACTTAAAATAATATTAATAGGTTTATTTTATATAATTTTTAAACCAGTTTTGTAATAGATTGCTGAAGCTATAGAGAAGATTAAATTTTCATCAAAAGAATCCCATTAACGAAAGCATACATAATAGGTAAAGATTTTTATAACTGGGTAATTATCGTAACTAGATATTTAGAAAGATTTAAATTTTCGCGTTTTTTATATACATAATTCTAGAAGTAATTACAGAAATTTATTAGATTGGTTGTTTATAATTATTCTGTTTTTCGTCGTTGGAATTATGTACGTTTAGATGATTTTTCAATTTAAAATTACAGATTTAATTATAGATAATTTATTTGACACAAAATAATTTTTATATAGTTCCTAAATAGTTATTTATTTTAGAGATCTACGAATAATCTGGACCTAAACTTTCTGTTTGGTAAATGCACCAACCTTTTGAAATATATCTGAAATTAAGTATTCGAAAATTCTCTATAAAGAAGTATAAGAATAATTACAAGATTGGACGTAATATTATTCAGAGTAAAATGTGTGTTAATTGTTATTAAATAGTTTATAGGAAGTACATGTTGGAGGAAATAGAAATGAGAAATAGAGAAATACATAATGAGAAATAGAATATTATTATAATAGATTTATAAATGTTATTGAAATATGATTTATCTCTATTTAAGATTAAATGTAGTTGATTACATTTGATTGCGTAAATATAAATATATACATCTTTGGTAGTCATAGAGGCATAAGTGGAGAAATAAAAAAAGACGTAAAAACGTTAAATAATATTTGGTTATGTACTTATATATACAGTAATTCTGTTCAATAATTGTTTTAAAAATGTGTACAGTTTATCGTGATACACATTTTAGCGTTATATTTTTTATAATTTAACAGAGTTAAATGTTACGAGAATAAAGTTTACTATAGAAAGTTAGTTGAATGCTTCATTGAATTTTTTTGGTATATGATGGATTTTGGATTATTTGATGGATTATAGGAATTCGAAGTTATAAATAATTTTTAGGTGATTTATTGTTGAAATGTTAATTGGATATGAATTTGTTTAAAAATGTGTATGGCTATTTAATGGATTATATATTGATATCTAGTGGATTGAAATAAGAGTATGGAAGGATTTAGTATTTGATGATATAAAGGATGTTATTTATGATTGTATTATTGTTGAAAGTGTCATATAGATGCAAATCATTGAACTAGAAACAATTCTGTATTTTGTATATTTCAGAAAAAATAATATTTGAATCAGTCTTTCGAAACATTTGTTTTTGTTATGTTCCAAAAGTATTGTGAAGTATTGCATGCTTATAATAAAACAATTTAGTTTAGTTGAATATAATGCAAACAGCTCAAAGTTCATTAAATGCTGAATTCTACTTTAAGACTTATTTAGTTATGAAAAAACAAGACCCATAAAACAAATTAAATAATTTGTTAATCCACTGAATGGAACATTTATTAAATAAATGTTTTCTTGTAAAATATATTCTGGGACCGAATTAATTCTGAATAGGGGGTATTGTTATTGTATTGATTATTGATTTGTTAAATTAATATATTAAATCAATTATAGTTTGTTTGATTTCCGAAATTAGGATGTCAAATAGTGAACTATATAATTTCGCGTATTTAAATATATTAGTATTTTTTTAATAGAATTTGTTGAATTAACGAATTTGAGAATTATTAAAAAAATTTAAATAATATAGGAGAGTGAAAGAAAAAGACGCATTTCGATAAAGTTATAATTAAATATTTTATTTAGATTAATACATATCATTCATTTATATTATTGGTCCTGAAGGTGATTGTGTTTTTTCTACTTTTTAATTGATATTGGTTATTAGGATGAGTTTAACTTTTAGTTTATTCATTTTCGTAAAATGTTGCTTACTAATTAAAAGTTGCTTAACCAAAAATAAGAAAAATATTCATAAAAACTAATATATTTAGATCCAATATGATATACGGTATAATTTTATTTTTTCTAACTATCAGACAAAGACGCAGCTGATTCATTGCATCCTTCGTCTCTTACTACAAAATTACTTCGAATCGTCATATAGGCCTACAATAAAAGCGGCTGTAAAACCAAAAACACTTTTTCATCAAAATTTCAATTTTTCTTTCGTAAATTTGACAGCCATTTTACTTCCTTCAATTCGACAACCATTTTACTGCCTTCAGTTTGACAATTATTTACTTTATTCAAGTTGACAACTCTTTACTTATTAATTAATCAAAACTAAATTGTGTTATTAAGATTATTATTTTTTCTTTATGTATATATGTTAACAAATTAACCTATTTTATTCAGATTATTTTCAGCATATAACATATTTGTGAATGCTTTTTATATACGCATGTTAATACAATCACATACGTTTTATTACACATACGAACATATACGCATTTGATAAAATTGACTGAAGTTCATTAAGGGCAATAATTCTTAATTTTAAAATTTTTGTTTTGATTATATACCTAAACAGAAGGTATAAAAATATATTGTATATAAAAGTATAATTTTATGAATTTAATAATTCGAAAAATAGAATTGATGAATAACATGGTAGTTGAATTTTTTTATTAAAACTGAGGAAAATAGTTAAATATTTTAAATAAATATCTAAATATTTAAAATTGTGACACTATAAGATAGGCGAAATCAAAAAATGTCTTAAAAATACAGTTTTAGCTTCATAAAATTATCTTTTACATATATAAATTATATGATTTTAATTATGTTAAAATATGTTATTTAATTCACGAATATTTTATACGGTGTACTTATAATCAGATCATTAAATATTAAATACAATTTCGATTTGTTATCAATAAATATTCAATTGTAACAAAATGGTTCATTATATTTTAGAATCGATAGAACTCAAAACTATGTATAAAATATTTTTCATAGTCAATTTTATAATTTTTTAATTTAATCATTCGAGACACCAATGTATTCTCTAACAATTAAGAATGCCAATTGTCTCAATATATTATAAATTAAATTAGTACGCAAATTACGCCAACATCATGTATACCACTTTCGAACCATATATTTAGTGTTTAGTCACTTGGACTAGGCATCCTTCTCTCCACCACTAACCACAAATATCATATCCACCAATGAAGGTTAAAATACTATAGGTAAAATTAAACGTTCAGTAATATTATAAATTACTAAGAATTAATTATAAAAAAATTAAAATATGCAACAACAATATAATAAACAGTATAGTAGAGTAAAAATAATAATTATAAATAGAACACATTTATTATGTTATTCTATTTTAAACCAATAATAAATTAAAATTAATAAAAAATAGTACATAGTTAAATGAAGTGAAATAAGTTTATTATTAAAATTTAAAATTATTTATTCACTTTTTAATTGTGATCACATGACAGAATATTGTCCATGTATCTTAATAAAAACTTTAGAATAAATATTCTATTCCGATACATTTATTACTGCGAAATTTGTAAAGATCTATATATATTATTATTATAAGAAATAATGATGACAATTATATAAGAAAAAGTGTTCATTAATTAAATCAACTTAATCGGTAGATGAATTAATTATTAAGTTTTTATACATCGTTTGTTATGATGTCATATTAATTCTTCAGAAATAGTTAATTTATATTATTATGCTATAAATATAAATAGAATACATTTTGTAATGTTTGAAAACAGAATGTTTTCTTCTATAAAAAGAACTGAAATAGAAATAAAAATAGAAGATCCAAGGAAAGAAGAGACAAGAACAGAGAACCCATGAGAGAAGAGGAGGGTAGAAAAGTAGATGATATTTTAAAAAGGGAATAATTTCATTCAGAACTTAATAAAAAATAAAATCGTAAAATTTGACATTTGGAAATCTAATCTTAAAAAACTAGAACAATAGCATAAAGTTAAAAAATATATAAAATCTAATACAAAAAAATAGGTGGATATGTTTTTCTTCAAATATTTGCACTTTGTTAATATTCTATTTGTTTAATATAGATTATAATAAAATTGTTTTGGACCAATAGAAGTTTAGAGTCCAGAGTCATTGTAGGTATGAGAGTGTGCACGCAATTCCGATTGCATAACGGTACTACTGCATATCTATAATTTTTAAAATTTACCTTTCATCCACTAATTTAAGACATATAATTAAATTAATTTACCGAATAACGTATCACTGGTGGTAACTGTGGTATTAAGAGCACATATATAAATACACTTTATTTTACATGGCTGCAAGGTACATTTCTACAAGCTAGTTCCAAGGTTTGCGTCTTAGGGCTAAATCGATTAAGACCTCGAAATATGACTTCCGAAATATTCTACTATGTGCTAACTTGTGAAGCTTAAATTAACGTATATTAGTGACACAAATCACAGCATCGGTGATGCTCTATCTCATAAATATCTAAATATTTCATACTATAAACGTTATGTATATTCAAGTCATAGTTTAAATATTATTTTTAGACGATTTTAGGAAATACTATGTATCTGTATCCTTTAGTCCCTCATTCCCAATTCTTACAAATTCTAACCAAGACAGGTCCAATGTCAGCGACTTCCTGTTGGCGCGCCTGGAACGACAACACTTTACGGGAAACTAAACATTGTATTCATTTATGTCGCAGCATGTATGCAGACGACATAACGCTCCTAGCAAGGGAAAAGAATAAATAAAAAGACGCCAAAACTTTTGACTAAGTTATTATATAGCCATCGATAAATGGAGCTAGAAAAACAACCTTTATCTCAACCAATTAAAATATGAAGTTAATTTTTTCCTAACATCACTCATACATCAATATGTAAACCTAGTATTTATATCAGTATAGATACCGCATCAAAGACAAACCTAATTACGTCTTTTTTGGAGTCCTTTTGATGGTGCTCTCCTCGTATGGACACTATATAACTTTTTCTTCTTCTTCTTCGGCATGGATATGATCGTAGGCCGTCTCCTTTGCTTGATTGACAACAGCGCGCCAACGTTTCCGGTCATTTGCAGCATGAGAGCACCAGCTAAGTGGTTTTCCTGTCCATTCTCGAATGTTGTCAGCATATTGGGTTCTTGGTCT
>JAUZND010006060.1:0-10922 GCA_034780555.1 Coelogynopora nodosa | reverse complement strand
AATACGGACAAGTGCTTGACGGACAAGTGCTTGAGGAAACAGTGCAGACAAGTGTATATGACGGCCATCATAGAACACTTATAATTATAACCTCTCCAATCCATAAATTGAAATATGCATTACAAATAATATATGATTCGTTGATGTCTCAGGCAGGGACTACTGTATACTACTGTATACTGTACCCTAATACAGTAGTCCCTGGCTGAGGGTTCTAAGTCCCGCACCTTATTAATTTTCTGTTATATCTCTTTAAGTCAACTTCTACTTTTGGTCCGTTTTGGTTTTGTGTCCTGCATAATCGCTTTAGTTAACATATAACCACTATAGGCATGACTAGTTTTTTTCTAGGAAGTTATACTCTTGTTATTTCCCGTTTTATTAATTCCTCTCATTTGCCTTTTGTGTATCTTTTTTGTCGGTTTTCTTTGTTATATAGTTACCCTTTTTTTAATTTATATTTTATTATTTCTGATTTCTTTCTTTCTTTCTATCTGGTGCGCTGATTTTGCCTGATGGTTCCAATCAATTCTATACTTATTATTGAAGATATCAATAAATTATAGTCGTACATAATATAAGTGATTGAATATGCTTGTAACGTCCTTTAGTGAATATATAAACTACTAATGTTCTAATTGACAACTAGTAGACAATTTGACAATATATCTTTTCAATTCAATGGCCAAGATGGACATCCTCAGGTATTTACTGGTCTAAATAGAAAGTTTCAAAGTTGTAGACCACTTGATCTTGACTCCGCATCCAACTAAGATGTTTATATTATTGCTCTAACTATGCGAGAGATAGGAAACAATTGAACCTGTCATTTGTATTCTATACCTGACGTAATAGTTGAGATAGAGAAGTTCCGAGCCTGCTTGTCTTATGATGTTGTCCTATTTGTCGTCTTCTGCAGAAGTTCCCTGAAGATGGGGGTCTATTTCTGCCCCAAATGTGGCAACAGCACCCTACACAAGATCCCGGTGTCGATCGCTGAGGATGGCAGTCTACGCTTCCACTTCAGTCCCAACTATCGATTCAATCTCAGAGGGACCAAGGTGACCCACAGATCTCTCTTCTACCATTTATAGTTTAGAAATAAATATATTTACAACCATCGTGAAAAACGACAATATATATCAATATCAATCAATATCAATAACAACATCATACTGTTTTGTCCTATATCATCACCAAACCTCAGCTATGTCTTCATACAGCTGCAGTTGCACCACCGAATATTATAACATTGTTGTGTTAAGATCTTTTCAATAAATAACATCTTTCACTTTCTAAGATGTCTAAAATCGCGACCTTTTTAGAAAAGAAAAGTTTAAATATCATAAATTTCGACCACCTATTGAATTTTTATCATGAACATATATTTCTTTTGATTATATATTATTATTTGACCTCGAATCATGTCTGATCTGATCATGAGACCTGGAATAGATTTACTAAGTACAGAACATCATGTTAGAATCAGTTAGATATGAGATAAGATTTTTACTTCATTATATTTGCACGAAATAATGCTATAGTAATAATTAATTTCTTTTATATTCTCGACATAAACCTTTTATTTATATTATTTTATTGTTGTCAACCGGTGCAATGTATTGTTACATTCCACAGCAAGCAGAAGAATCAGTCACAGACCCTTTATGGATAACAATAATGCAAGTTACCCATTGATGAACGATCACAACAATATTTACGTCAGTGAACCTTCAAAACACAGACGCTTTATCTAGAAAATATCAGTTTTTAAGTATTTGACCGAACGGAACATTTTCAATAATTTTGCGACTTTTGTTGTAAATATCTTTATTGTTTTCAACTAATGGCAGTTTAGTCGGAGTAGCTTCATATTCACTGCACTGTTCTCTCACAAGTTGCTTTTTATTTTAATGACATTTGAAACAAAAGATTGAAATCGTGATATATATCTAAAATGCGAAAATGTATTGCGTACCGGATCTTGCTAATTGTCTATGGTATATTTATTCATCGAGTCGACTTAACGCGTTTCTTATCAAATTGTAGAATAACAGAGAATATTCAAATTAATGATTTTTTAAAAGAAACAAAACTGTCACATTTATTTCTAGTATTGTTCTTTAATCCTGTAAAATAAATAAAATTATAAAAATAAATGTCTTCCATAAATTCAATTAATAGTATTAGTATTTCATAGTAATATAGTATTATAATTTCATAGTGTTTCATTACATATTATATCAACTGTTATGTTACTTCTGTTTGTATTTCTTTTTTAAATGAATTTATAATTTGGAAAAAGAAATATTTGTTCTTGAAACTAATTGAAAATGAAATGTCTCAACAATGATTTACATATTAAATACTTGAGCACACCAGTGTTTATATTCACAGTTAATTTCACTCAGTTAAAAGTGTTCAAATCTAGATATCACGTAGGGCTGTGCGATAGATTCTGACCTCTTCGCTACTCTCAGATAAATAATACAATACAGATTATTGATTGATCTTAGAGAACATTATTGATTATAGATTATTGATTGATCTTAGAGAACAAAACGATGAATGAGTGTTTTCATCTTGTCAATTGAATGTTGTTGACATGTAAAACAAATTGGGAAATGACTGAGTGAATATGCGGTATAGAACATCTTGCCTACGATCATGTATCAGCATTTAATCTTAGAATTGCCGAGTAATGGTCTAATTTAGTCTTCTGTTCACCTTTTTTTAAAGTATTCATGAATGAAAGAAAGGTAATTACCGATTAATCGGATGGTTATTCTGAAATTCAGTAACTTAGCTTTCTAATGGTATAATATTATGTCAAACAATTTATCCGACAAATAAAAATAAAAAAGTATTCATTATCGATTAATTTAGCAAACATGTGAAAGGTTCACATATTATGTAACTTTTATATTATTATTTTATACTATTATAATACTTTTATAACAAATTCCTGTATTATGTCTTATACAATATTACACTCATGTGAGATAATATATTTGATAAAATATATTATTTTATTATATTATTTTATTCTTGAAATAGAAATCTCTAAATTAGAATTGTTGATGTGAATATAGTACATGGTGATATTTTCCTACGAACGATATAAATAGTATACTAGATGTCTCTTACCATCCAGGATTAAAAAAGCAGTAAATAAATAATTATATTTAATTTAGATATCAGCTGAAATAACAAGTTCGTTCATAATCCATTCTGCTGAAAGGTGGAAAGCTGTTTATATACCAATAGTAATTAGTTGGTGTTATATATATTATATAAATGACTCGTAGGAAAATATATATTTTATTTTTTAATCAGGGAAAATGTATACTACCATTTTGAATGAAGCCGTTTTAAAATTTATGTTTTTTACAATATGCGTACTACTTTGTTATGGAATTGAAAAGTTCTATATGATGTGACTTGTCGCATCAGTTAATAGAAATTATTTACACAAATTGAACAACATTTATTTTAGCAAAATCGGTACATTATTAGAACACATCGCATTTAGATTAATTTGACCCAATTACCCCTTACCCCTTGGCATTGATAAAGTTAAATATCAATATCTAAATTGCTCTATCAGTTTGTTACATTATATTTATAGTGTAGTTTTTCACTTCGATGTAAATATATATCTTTCATTCGCTAAGCAGACGATCGTGTAGCTGTCTGTTTAGCGACAACGATTTTCTAACTATATTGAATTCGATTGGGAGAATATAAACAGTGAAAAAATCAGTTTTTAGTTATTTTTTTATATTAAATAACATCATTTTACTTGTGAATAAGCGACAAGATATTAATTATAATAAACCAGAATGTCTATTGTAAGGAGGTTAGTGATCAACGAAATACCTTTTGATACAGACAATTTTACAAATGCCTCATTATTCCGTGATATAGTTCTCCGGTGCAGTGTGTTCTATAAACATATATGGAATGGAAAGTGCATTGAGAAGTAAGCATTGCTTCATTGTGCTAATAGACTCGGTGACCTGTCATTCGTGTAGTAGTAAGGAAGTCATCCCCCCAACACCCTCGCAGCACACAGTCCCCACCCCACAAGGCGGCAAACACGCGCACAACCCCATCTTCATGGCGGACCAACGTCTGCCCCAACAGCGGCCCAAGCAAAGCCGGTTCAAGGCCGCCTATGACGACTACGACCCCATCAACGACTCCTCCCCCTTCGCCATCCACGATCTCACCAGTCGGGCAGCCTCTCTGGGCATCAGGCCCGGGAGGAAGGGGGTGGCCCATCTGCGGCCCTCTCGTGGCGTGAGGAAGAGGCCACGTTAACTGGTCCTGGTGTCTCTGTGTATTACACTGCTGTGTTGAGTCAAATATAACCTGCATTCATTGCCTGCTGAGGCGCAGGTGTGACGTGTACAGATCTAACACTGCGCTTCTTCATCTTGTCTTGTTCTGGTTTAATGGGGCGGTTCTTTAGATTAGGGGTGGGACCGTTTGCTGGAAAGTTAGAGGGTGATAAGGAGCGAAAAACGTTGTTAAATATCGAATATGTATTTGAAAACTGTTAGTGAAAAGTCAATTAGAGAACATTGATTTATTCTAATTAATAAAATTAGACGAATCTACAGTTCGTGGTAGCTCCTGTTTATGATAATAATTAAACATATTGAAATAGTTTGTTTGAGAAATTGTAGGTGGATTTTATTTCTAATAACACCAAAAATGTTAGGTCCATAAATGGAAATACTTTCAGTAAAATCATATATCAAAGCTTTTTGATATACGACTAAATATATATTATAAAGACAATTATTAATAACGTACATAATTAATACAAAGAAAAACGATTGGTCTCTTTTTACATAATCAGGTTTATTTTTTAGTATACTTTATTTCAATTTGTTATAATTTAGCGTTGCCACAAGCTGCGATATATATCGCACTGCGATTTTTTGAAATTTACTGTGATATGCGATATTATTTCTGCGATATTTAGAAATCTGCGATATTTTTATGGTTTTTTTATAATATGTGTACGTAATATATAAGTTTATGAAACACTGTTTACTAAATGTTTATATAATAGGCATTAAACATCATGTAGTTCATTTTCGTCCAGTACTGGTAAGACGTATATATAATATATATAGTTTTAAAATTGAGACCATTACATGTCAGAAATCAATAATGATCGATATATGAAATTAATAATAAACTGACCGGCTGCAAAAGAGTTGACCTTCACACAAAAAACCATTCTTATAGAAGACTCTTAATCGAGGGTATTATTAAATTGTAATCTCTGGAGGTTACAGTGACAGTTCGTAGTGGAAATAGAAATCTCTGGAGGTTACAGTGACAGTTCGTAGTGGAAATAGAAATCTTCGGTGTCGAATTCGTAGTAAGCAAGTTGCGGTATTGACAGTTGGAACATATTTCTTTTAAAGTTTTTTGTCATGTCTATCGTTCGCTTCATTAGAGGCTATATGATTATTTTTTTGGTAAAGAGTCTCGAATATTAACATTTATATGCAATTGATGTAAAACGTTGATAAAAGGAGCGAGCAGTGTGTGTGTACTGATTAATCGTAGTCACGCGAGTTTCAATGAAGAGTATTTTCAGATTAGTTAGAAAAATAGAAATTGTGCGTTCTTTTTGTTGGTTTTTATGCACTGCAATTCACTTTTTTTTGGCATAATTTCTTGGTTGCCAGACTTCAGATTTAATGTTTTCTGAGATGTAGCATACTACTACTCTATTTCCTTTGCGTTTCTTCCATCAAACTCAACTGAATTTTTTTAGCGGTATATATTCAAATACACAAACATATTATTCCATGTAGTACAACAAAAATAGTGTTATATACTGTCGATAATTTAGCCAAAACTACCTCAAATCTAATTTCTTTGTTATTTCATTCTAATTTATTGATGGTAAAATATGCTAGCCGAGAAACAAATAAGTTTGGACCATGTTTACCGAAATAATTTATTGTTACTCCTTGATTAAAATGGTTCAAATGCTGCTAGTACTGTATATTGTTGAAAATATATAATAGAGTCTGCATATGTATCTCGATGGTGATAGTCGAGATGCCTTTATTTGAAATATGTTTTTTGGAAAATTCTACTTGTCTTAACATATTTCTTGATTATACGAAAAAATTGAATTCTAATTATGACGTCATAGAAGTAAATTAGACAATATAAGCGATAATGTAGAAACATCTAGGGACATTTAAACTATCAACAATGGATAGGTAATGCCCACATTTATATGCATTTGTAATACATGTATAATATGCTTTGTTTGCGAGTTATTGACAAAATTACATATTATAATAACTCGCTATATTGGATTATGACGTCATAATTATTTTTCCTTAAAATGAGATTTTGCTGATTAGTGTTTTTGAAATCCTAAGAGGCTATACTACACAAAAATACAAAGTATTAGTCTGGTAATTTTTCACCATTGAAAGCCCTTTCGGGAACACCATGAACTGTAAACTAATTGTATTTTCTGAGATGATTATAATTTCTATTGGATGATAAAGCCACTTTATACAGAATTAATAAATCTAGTTAAAAGCATAAATCTGTTTTACTTTTTTACAAAATATATTATAGCAAGGACTGTAAATGGTTAGCTCAAAGTTCACCGACTACATTTTAGAGATTTAGTTGTGAACAAGTTATAGTTAGAGATCAAGTTATATAATAACCGGCTCCTCTAATAACCAACTCGTCTAATAACCGGATCCTCTAATAACCAACTCCTCTAATAACCAACTCGTCTAAAAACCGGATCCTCTAATAACCAACTCGTCTAATAACCATCTCTAAAAACCAAATCCTCTAATAACCAACTCATCTAATAAATAACTCGTCTATTAACCATCTCTAATAACCAACTCGTCTAATAACCATCTCGTCTAATAACCAACTCGTTTAATAACCAACTCGTCTAATAACCAACTCGTATAATAACCAATTCCTCTAATAACCAACTCGTCTAATAACCAATTCCTCTAATAACCATCTCGTCTAATAACCATCTCGTCTAATAACCAACTCGTCTAATAACCAACTCGTCTAATAACCAACTCGTTTAATAACCAACTCGTCTAATAACCAACTCGTACAATTTCAACCCTAGGCCCTGATTCGAGTGTTGTTTGTACTCCGACTGTCATAATATCTTTTGAGTTGACAAGATATATGCTACCCTTATGCTTATTACAGGTCAAAACTAGATTAATTATAACAACAAACCAAATTATAACATATTTGGCCCAAGTTTATGTAGGAGTAAAACCAATTTATACAATTATATAAATAATGTACATACAAATATATAGGTACATAACATGTAGAAGGATTTTATAGTTTTTATAATTTATTACAATATACATAATTATTTAGAATTTAATATAACACATCATTTTTCAAAAGTATTATTTGAAAATAGATTAATAATACATTTCAGCAGATAGTTCTTTTTATTTTCATTATATAAGCTTCCCAGATAGTAAAAAATTTGACCAGCATAGCATGCAATCATAATCCTTAATATTTTTCCCCGAATATGATAATGCTCATATATAGATAGACCCAATGAGAGTGATATTGACATAGTTAACCAGAATGTTACACAACAGACCGTTACAATTCTTCGTCTAAGACTGAAAGCTATTTTTGACATTTTGGTAGAATTTTTTCCCCTTACTTTGAAGATCAAAATATTTAAGTTCGAAAATACATAAACGAAAAGTGGGATAATCTCCGTACAAACCTGAAACAATACAGCTGTAACTTTTCTAAAATTCAAATGTACATTATTTTGCGTATATACAAGATAAAGTACTTGCATAATCTCATCAAAGCACAGTCCTTCCTGGATTTTGAAGTCGTATGCCAAGGAAGCCGGCATGGATAGAACGCCTATCATAACTATCGCACTGAAGTATTTGTCATGGGTCGCTCTAGGGTTTTTGAAGGGAGATCGGAATATCAAGAAGAAATTTTCCGTGAATGCGAAAAGTGCTATTGTCCAATTGCGAGCACACCTGCTTATGAAATGCATCGAGCGAAAAAGAGTAATACTGTTTTTCATTATGCGAGCTGTTTCAATGTCGAACTTCGAAGTTATTAGTAACATTTCTAGTAAATTGCTGACTTGTTGCAAAGTGTCGTAAATAATGCTGTTGATTATCAGATTTGTCGATGTCATTTTTAGTAATGAGCTGCAAGATTGGTTACTTTCTAAAACACAACTAAACATAGTTTTATTGAAAACCATTAGCACCAAGTATAAAACGAACGCAAGTACAAAAAACGTGTAATCGGCATACACTTGAAACGTATTTTCCAATTTCTTATACAAGCAAATGGCTGAAATATTGTCATTACCCCATTCTCCATGCTTTAATTGTTCCAGCATATTAAAGTTATTCACATTTTGCATTGTTGTAATCAATTGTAATTATTGTCAGTTAACTGATCTTTATAATATTTAGAATAATTTTATTTCAATACTGCATAACACAATAACAACGCCATGCAATGAAAGATTTGAAATATGGTTTTTCTATTTCAATTATAGATTTAAAATACAACTAAATTGTTATAATATTGCTTAAATCTTTGATTTCAATAACTTAATTTAAACAATTAATTTTTTTAAATATGTTGATCGCTATGAGAAAATCCAAGTTATATGGTTAAAGATAACTGTGTGGTCTAAGCAACTATAGTTAATGCTGTACTCTGGGATGGTTTTGCAGGAACATCTTCAGATATTCCCATTCCTGGCTATAAAGCAGGCAAAAATGGCAACTTAATTCAAAAACGCGAAAATGGAAGTTGCTTTGTAGTCTGTCTGATATATATGGCCGTTAAAACCTTGACTTTCAATATCTATAATACACTTCATAAAATAGGATATATGTGAATGGGATTTTATTATTGGTATATATTATTATATGTATAATTTAATGACATTTAATAGTTTTCTCCAGCCATACTTTCATATTTTCAAAAGCAAACAAAACAACCAGTCAAAATGTATCCTACTGCTACGGCGCTTTTAATTACAATTTATATATAATTCAATTGATATATATCATCTATATTTTAATTTAAAATAATCTAAACTAAAAATCATGATTAGTTAAAAATTGAGTGATAAAGTCTTTACAAAGTATTACAACTAGTTTGAATTACATATATTATCACAGAATTATACAAACTATCTGATCTGACCTTAGAACCAGTTAATGATATTTAGTAAAAATAATCAATTAAAAAAAGGGCATGCCCATTCGTTCATGCCCTACAAAATCTTCGCACTCATTCATGCCCTACAAAATCTTCGCACTCATTCATGCCCTACAAAATCTTAACATTTTTTTATGCCCTACAAAATATTTAAAAGACCATTTTAGTAATTACCAAAATATTAATTATTGGAATTTTCTAATCTTAAATGTTTAGAAAATTGTAGGAAATGTTAAAATCAAAACGGTAAAATGGAAAAAGTATTCCAAGAAATCATAGAATTAGAAGCAACTAACATAATATTTATTTATGAACAAAAGTATCGAATAGGATACTATATGATTAAATGGTGAGTTTTTGACATATGTTTAGCTTTATTATATTTCCCGAATAATGTCGTCCGTTGACAAATTTCAAACTCGCGGGATATTTTATGACTTGATTCCATTTCTTCTGTTTCGCATACTTCGAGACAATGTCCGAATTGGATCATCTCTGAGTTTACTCATGTATTTACTAACAAGCATTTCATCCTTAATAATTCAAATTTGATGGAAATAAAATAGTTATCATTATATTCATATATTTAAGTTCATATTCATACCGGAGTAAGTTTACGAATTGTTTTTCTATAACATTAGATTCATGAATTACAAAACAAAATTAATATTTTGAATAATCTGTATTTTGCCTATTTTGTTGATAAAATTGTATATATATCTAATTAGAAATTTCTCAATTCGTAAAATATAGCAAACCATGAAAATAAACGACGTTATTTAACGAACATGTTATATTCAGTTTAGTTTATATAGGTCAATTATTAGAAACAGGTATATGACACCCCCACACACATATATATATAATATAAAAAGTTGAAAATAAAATTGGTTAATTAATATATGAAAATAACACTTACATATTCGACTTCCGGAAGAACCAGAAACCTCTTCAAGTGAAATCGAAAGCTAAACATATGAAGATAGCAGGTGCAATTGTCTAACTTAATGCAACCTTTTTTGTGATTTAACGAATAATCTAATATGAATATAAAAAATTAAAGAACAAAAATTGTCTCAACTAAAATAATATAATTCATGAACTTGTTTAATTACAAGTAATTAATTCAGTAATAATATTTAAATGTGTATTTAAATATTATCTCGATCAACAGTCAGATCTAATAAAAACTAAAATAAATTACTTTTGGTTTCATCCCTTTACTAATTTAGTGTAGGCTAATTCTGTCAGATATAAATTCAGTTGTTTTATATATATATTTAATAATCTTTAGTGTAATGTACCCCCTGAATGTTTTATGCTTTTCGCCGCCTAGTACACGTTCAATTTATTGATTAATAATTATACTTTAATAGTTTGCACATTGTTCAATACATTTTTTGTCTATATTTCTTATATATTAATATTTATAATTGTACAACATCTGATTATTGCCCTCTCCATAGATACTAAAAAATATTTGATCTGTATTCAAATGCAGCTAACCAATACCAGAGAGAGCACCAGAGAGAGCACCAGAAAGAGAGCACCAGAAAGAGCACCAGAGAGAGAGCACCAGAGAGAGAGCACCAGAGAGAGAGCACCAGAGAGAGAGCACCAGAGAGAGAGCACCAGAGAGAGAGCAC
>JAUZND010006059.1:0-10922 GCA_034780555.1 Coelogynopora nodosa | reverse complement strand
TATAAGTACATAATGTACATACATTTAAAAATTAGTTAAAATTATTCACAAATCCCCCCCCCCCCACTGACATCGTTTATCAACTGTAGGTAGTTATGTCATCATTTATTAACAATACTTTTCTAATATAAGCTAATTGTATTATAGAACCTACTCGTTTATCCACGACATCAGAATCTGTGTCCACGACGTCAGCATCTAGGATATCATACTCTTCATCCTGAAATATAATTATAGTCAGTTATAATGATTACTATTAATGGTTTAAATATGGTTAATGGTTTAATGGTACCTTAAATTTTGTATTTATTTCATAGGGTGACTTGTTATACTGCAGCTTTCTTGATTTATCGTGAAATCATTAACAATTTAATATGTTGTTTGATCTTGATCACTATATTATCGCCAAGAATAACAACGATAACAATTTTAATTAATTTATAATATTGTTTTCCTCAAACATGTCCCCAACTTTAGAAATATAAGGTGAATATATGATGAATATATTAATAAATGTTTTTACCTCATACTATGGTATGACCAGGACTAAAGTCAAATTACTGTCGCCTATATTGATCGTTTAAATCACAAACAGTCATTTTTAATACAACATATTTTACATGCTCAACATGGCTTATAATACGAATTATACAAAAAATGTATTGTTGACAGTTTTAAATAATTATTATTTTATTTTGAAGTCAATGTATTTATAGTTGTAGTATAGGGTATCCCATGAAATACTGATTTCTTAACTCTTTCTTTGCAGGTTACTTACATTGCTTTCATCAAAGATTTGGACATGGATATGGTCACTTCGAAATATGGTCATTCGAAACATGCTTACATAATTATTGGTCTCATTATAGGATATTGTTTAAAACTTTCTACTAAACAATGATGTAACAGAAAATGGTGTTCTGTGTTCCTCTATGGGAAAGTATGAGCTATTTTTATTTGATAATTTTTCATTTTACGATGACATGTAACTACTTTTGGAGCACCCTAACAATGTTATGAAATAGACGTTCATGCTGAAAATGTAAAAGTATTTATATATTATATTTATACGCTTATATATAAGCCATTTCAAGAATTCAAAGTGGTAATACTATTTTAATAAAATAATATGATTTTCATAATTTTATGAAAAAACCGAACAATTCTAAAATTTAAAAAATCTGCAAGAAATGTTGATGGAACAAATCATCTGATTTAGTAATCGTTACTAGCAATCCACAATTATCCCGAAAATGTTGTTAAAGTGGACATAAATAAAAAAGGCCCCTTTACCTGGCGATTATATTTAGAATAGTAAATATGGGTATCAGCCAATTGGTGATAACATTAACGATTTACCATGATAGCTAAACTTAGTACAAAAATAGGAAGAAACTGTTAATTCTTATAATGATACTATACAATATTGCCAACAATTATCGCCAATCTCGCAATTTTATGCTCTTTCTTGCAAGAATCTCGCAAGATTCTTGTAAGAAGGCTAAACCATTTTTCCCCCGCAGTATACCGCAAGAATCCTGCAATAATTTTTTGCACTTCTTGCGAAGGATCCAGGCGGATCTTACAAAAATCCCGCCTATAATCTTGCAAGAAACTGTGGGGATGTCACCTATAGGTATTGTGGCTCAATCTCATGGACAAATATTATTTTTTAAATATATTATTTCCTCGGACTATCAAAAGATGGTATGAATTACATACATACGTTTGGTGTGGTGAAAAATGACGTTAAGACTAACTTTAAATCGAAGGTGTTTCATGCCTATCAAGTTACTGATAAGTATCAATGATAGACGAAAAGTAATCAAATGAATGAGATGAACTTACCTCGTCCTGACAATATGCGACGCAAACAGTAAGGCTGACAATAAACATGATACTTAACAAGGAGCGCATTATCTGGAAATCGGAAACGAAAAAACTAATCGTTAAAATAATAACTCAATGAATTGCTTCAGATATAGTTATTTGTTATATCGAGTATTTTTCCTTCCTATTTTTATTGTAAAATAAATAATAATCGAACTACAGTCGTTTATATATTTACTGAACGGGAGTCTTTTAAATGAGTCAAAACTATATTCATAATAATCTTTAGAAAGTTCACAATTTGGTGCAGCGTTTATATAACTTTGTTTAATAGAAAGTAAATAAAATGTTAATGCTATTCAATTTACGTAGGAACATTTTGAGTTAAAAATGCTTTCTAATGTTTAAACTTAAATCACGTTAAAGGATTGAGGGTTATTAATTAACATATTACTCAAAAGTCATTACACATAACAAGTTCACTAACATTTTCACCAAAAGTGCCCATTATGATGCAAATCTATCTATATAGAAATGCCCCACAATGTAATCAATTATTACAAACAATCAATCGTGCGTGTAGAATGTTGAATGGGAGTTGAGGAGTACTCAAGAGAGTTATACAACCTCTAACGTCTAAAGACTAATTCTCCAATGGCAGTGTGGAAAGGTTATCGTGTAAACAATCTTTATCACCCTCATCCTAAAGCAAATTTCTATAAGCTATAATATATTAATTATTTAAATAAGAAGATTCCTTTTGCACGACGATGACATTTTTTCATTATATTGACGCATGCATTATACACAGAAATCATTTGTCACAATAAAACATTTATATTAGCTCCGGCTTATATGATTATATGACATTCCAAATGTCACTAATATGTTTATTTTTTATTTATTAAATCTATCAATTAATATCATATTTCGATGATTTTTACTGTATAGCTAAGAAAATATATTGTCATAACATGTTGTGAAGCACTTTAACCCCTATTTTTTAAAAACCAGTTCGTGCTATTTTATGTAGTTATTTGAGATAGAAGCAAATAAATAAATAATATGTCCTATTAAATAATTTTTATTTATCACCGAAATTTATTTTATGCAGTTTGCAATTTGGAATTTGCAGTGTGCAATTTGTTTTTCTGATCCGATTTTTAAAAACGACATTTTCGTTTCCAAGTTATTTTTGAGAATTTGAGGAAGTTTTGAGGTAGTTGAGCGCAACTTTCTAACAAACTTTTTAACAAACGCTTTAATCGCCATTATGAGTAACTATTTATTGAGAACAAATTATATTATTAAATGGATTCCAACAATTTATTATATAGATATTATATGTAGATACAGGCATGACTGCACATATTTTATATAGGTAAATAGTTATTTATTTCCGCTACGTTTTACAGGTGTTCACCGAGGAATTTTCAATTAGGGGAAGGGGCTGTTTTTAACAATTGAGTCGCTAAAGTACGGAATATTTTTTTCTGCATATTTTCATATTTTTTGAAAAATATCTTACATTTTTAAATCAAATTCAAGCAAAATGCGCGCGTAAAAAATTACTTGGTGTCACTACTAAAACAAGCATTAAACTTTGAACGCTAAAACATCCGAAATGAAGCATTTCTGAAAAATCGATAAATGTTGGTTTCAAGGTCATCAATGGCCTCTCCGACCCTACAGGAACGTTTTGTTTAATAAATTGAAAAGGAAGCATATTTTGCATACATAATATATTTATAAAATTATAATTCGTTAGGAGTATTCGCTTCTATAAATATTTCAAAAATATAAATGCACATGTTCCAATAAGCTTATGTTACATAGTTTATGAGAGGAGAAGACTGTCATTGTTGAGGGCGCTTCCTCCATGTCCTAGGGGCACCTTATTTTCAAGTGGGGGGGGGGATCGTTCGACCGGTACTAGCCCCTTGGGTGCACGCCTGTGTTACAATATAATTATAAACTTCGTTAACTCAAACTAATTAAAATAATTCTACATATTTACACTTTTTAAAATTATTTTACACTTTTTCAAAATATTTACTTTTTCAAAATATTTACACTTTTTCAAAATATTTACACTTTTCCAAAATATTTACACTTTTTCAAAATATTTACACTTTTTCAAAATATTTACACTTTTTCAAAATATTTACACTTTTTCAAAATTTTTACACTTTTTCAAAATATTTACACTTTTTCAAAATATTTACACTTTTTCAAAATATTTACACTTTTTCATAATATTTACACTTTATAAAACTATTTACACTTTTTCAAAATTAGCGATACGAATTTTAAAGTGAATACAATATATATAAATATAAAGCGACACTTACATTTTTATGGATGGAACGATCGCTGAAATAAAAAGCTGTAACGTCAAGTTTGATGTGTCATATATGCCAGAGTTACGTTTAGGTGCGGCTTATATATTAGTTGTGCTTTTACCTGCGGGCGTGTCGACCAATATTTAAAAATAAAATGTTGAATATTGAATATGAAATGTTGTCAATTTGGAATGACTTTTCAAACGACACTATACCTTGATTGCACAAATAAGATAATTTATTCTGTAAATATAACAGGAGTAGACGGATTGAATATTAATGATTTGTTTCTTTAAAAATAATTCAGAATAGAAACTAAATTTTTGTAATGTGTATTGCAATCATGATTTATTATATATATCCATTTTCAAATGAATATATTACTTTCTATACACCATTTATAACTAATTTTATGAAACATTATATATATATAAATGAAACGGAATTTAAAGTGTTATGTAGTCTTAGTATTAAATACAATATTATGAAAAATATTGTGTGTTAATTGTACCATTTTACGTTAATTGCAATTTTAGCGTTCTTATTTCCACTTATTTTCAATAGAATTTATGTAAATTTTACATATTAATATAACCTTTTAATATAATAGTTATAATCGGGTGAAGTGAACGTCAATGTATTTTACTCGTATATACACTAGGTATTCTACAGTTTGAATGCTTCATCTTTTTATATAAGTTATTTTAAATTTTAAATTTTGCCCATTTTTAATTTAAACGAATTATCATGTAAACTATGTGATTTTTTCCTTTTTTATTTTTATTATTTTATTTTATTTTTCCTTTCCTTTCCTTTCTTTTTTATTTTTAAATATTCTTCCTTTATTATTTTTTATACTATTTGATCCTCAACAAAACAAACTTGTTATATATATATAAATTGTTTTTCAATAAATCTTTATCCCTATTAAGAAAATTGGTAAAAATGTAACTTGTAAAGAAACATTTAAATTTAAAATCATTTGCCATCCCTTTGGAGACAATGAGATCATACTTACATTATATATGCTTATATGAGTTATATAGGTACAATGTAGATAGAGATTTAGAAGTGGCTGTTCCTTATTATTGATAATCAATTAATGGTTAAATACAATAAAACCAGCAAATAATTATCAAAATATACAAAACCAAAGTACAGTTTTGCATTTCATCAATTAATCTCTGTCAGACTTTCACATTATTTTTAACACTTGATGTATAAAAAATAACCAACGTGTGTTGTGGGTGGGAAAAGAACTGTTTCGACAGTCTATAATAGCCTACAACAAATAACAATGTTAATTTAATAACTGCTCGATAATTTGAATAAACACAAAATAATTGCTGTTGATGATTGTGTCTTTCTCTGTCTCTGAGCATCATGGGGGCACATGGGGGATGGACACACAAGTGTGAACATTGAACATCATATTTACATTTGCCTCCGTGTAATATTTTATGCCCCTTTTTTCCCGTCAATCTTTAATTAATACTTTAAATAACACTTTTAGTTGGAACGAATGTGTTTTCAGTTTGGTGTTTGATCTGTTTACCAGTTTATGAGTTTAAAAATCTTTTCAGAATAGGCACGTTAAATAATAATGCTTGCTTTTCTTGTCTTTTCTTGTCTTTTCTTTTCTTGCTTACAATTAATGATAGGAAGAGTTGTAATATTTTTTGATCCACCAGAAAATTACAAACGATATATTGCTAATTGTATATATATCAATTATTAATAATATTATTATCTAAATTTAGAATAATTTAAATTAGTATATATTTATCATTAGAATCAATCAATTAAATGACGTATCAATCAATATATTCCACGTATTTTCTTGGATTTGCTATTCTAGAGTCTATGGTGGTTTTCTGACCTATATTGTCCGTACATAGATACTATCATTTTTAACTATTTGTTTAGATTTAACATAACCATGCGGGCTATAAGTAAAAGTTCTTAAAAAATATCTTTACAAATTAACTATTTTTTTCAAGAAAACATAATTATCGTTTTTTTATTTTATTTTTAAATAAAACAAAACGTAGAATGTTTTGTATTTAATATTATCTGCTGAAGTATTATTTATTTACAGACTGCTTCTAACACGCGTAATAAGTCATTTAAATTCTATACATTTAGACTTTTTTTTTTTTAATTCCAAATTTGTGTAAACAGGGCAGATTTCAGATGCACCTATACAGCTGCTATGTCAGTTTGCTCAGAGTTAAATATAATATAGTATTCACTAAATGGTGACTAAATATTAAAAGACCTGAGGGTCCTTTGAGGCCGCTGAGGGTCCAAAGCCCAGCACCATTGTTTAGTTACCTCTTCTTCTTTTTTTATTATTCCTATAATTTGTTACGCGTGTTCTTCTTTATGATCCAGCCTGTCCCCCCAGTAATTCTTCGGCTTTTTGGATTTTGCAGGTTGTCTACAGGTTTGACTTGCCATCTTATCACTCCAGGCCTGTTTTACATAGAGTACAAGCTATGTAAGCTATGTACAAGCTAATGTAAACATTTTAAAAATAAATATTTGTGGTTTTATGATAACACATTCTTTTTGTTTGACCTTTCTGGAGTTTAGTCATGAATTTTGTATTTTCTTTTAAACTATTTTGATATTATTATAAAACGTTGTTTCTTTTTTCTCTGTTGGTTTGATAATTTCTGGTTTGAAATGTAAAATGGGATATAACGAGATCATTTACTTTTACCTTTGTATACTGAACGCAATCCGACACATATCCATAGCTGAGATGCACTCACATAGTTAATTTCTGACTCTTTAAGAGGCGTATAATATTAAGATGTTGATAATAAGATGTTTCGTGCAAACATCTATGTACTTGTCATTTTTTAGGTAACTTTCTGACGTCAATTTCCAAGTTATAAGAACATGTTATTATCTTTTTGAATCTGAGTTAAGGCTTATTCACACCACACGCGCTGCTGGAGACAATAATAATACCAACTGTAGCTGCGGTTTCAAGTTAAACACATTTCATGGCTTTGGAATTAACAGTTTAGAGAAATATGGACCTTGTATACCAATACAGCTTCAAATTGAGTTAAAATCTGGGGCCTATGTCATATGACTTACTAGCAGTTAGAAGCTTCTGAATTTAGAAGTTAGAAGCAACTAAATTCGCATAAAGTGATTTATATTCGCCTAATTTAGAATCTTCTGCAAATGAGGGAGTCAAATAATCGAAAATAAATTTAATTGACCAATGACAGCATATGTCTTTCACACACTACGTTTAACTAAAATGTAACGTACATAGCTAGTTATACACAATTCAGATCGCGGTTTATTGAGATCCCGTCACTTTTTAACCGACGCCAGTTAAGTGGTAAAAGTCATTGTCGGCTAAAAAACTCGCAATATTATAACAATATATTTTTTTAATTTATATTATAGCGTAGTAAATAACGTTCGTAATAAAATTCTTCTAAACTAAACATTTCCTAAAAAAGGGTAATTTCAAAATTCAATTTTCCTAAAAATTTTCAAAATTCGCAGCATTGTTCTAAATTTCCTCGCCGCTGTTCGAATCACTCATATTTTACTACACTTAGAAATTATAAGTAAATTTGCGAGTTGCTTCTATTTTTTATGAAACTGTTATATAATTTACTTTTAAAAATTGTGACGTATTTAATAAATAACATAAGCTGATTGGCAGGTTTTTAAGAATTCCCCTACAACGGTTACTTCTAAATAAATTTACATCTAAATTTTGAAATATAGAAACTTCTAAAAACTAGAAGTAAATAAGTTATTTTTTGAAACTCATATTTTTTAGAAGCTTCTAAACGTTAATGAAATTTCCCATTTCCCGACATATATAAATACGTGACCACATTTTATAACATTATTTTTGAAAACAATAATTACTTTATATCGCATTTAATAATACATAATACATAATATGGCTGCTTTCCATCATCGCTTGAATCAGTTTTCTGTTGACGACTGGGTGGTTGCTTCAAAAGTTGCTTCAAAAAGTGGTTCCAGCGCATGCAAAAATGCATTGACTGTAACGGAAAGTACTTTGAAATAGCTTTAATACGAGTATAATGTACATTGTAACAAACATGTTGAACTGTAATATTTTTCGATGTAATGTTCATACAAATATTATAAAAGGTCAATAAACTGCTTTTATTACTCAATTTTATCTTATTTTGGGTCTATTTTGACATAGATTTAAAAAAATAACATTAACATTTTATCCATAGAGATATCGACCTGAAAATTTCATCAATATCTTAGATGTATCTATAGTTAATAAATAAAAAAGATTATATGTGTAGAGTATTGCATAGATATCGAGTCCGCTTACTTATTGACTCCCCCTCGTATATATAATGTACTCAACAATATAATAATCGCACTAACTGTTTCAGAATAATGACAAATTGTGAGTTGCATGCGTAATTGAGTGATCATTATAGGAAACCGGTATAAGTTTATTTTTTTAATATATCAGACCTAACACGAAAACTAACGAAATCTATACTTTATGTTTTCACGCAGGACATGCATCCTTGCGAATATTTTAAATAAATGTTGATTTATGCCTCTGGCTTTCCTAGCTGTCATCGGAGTTCGTGTCAAAACATGGAAATCAATACTCACAGACATTTTTAGTATATAGACAAAACTGTATGAAACAGTATATACGACTCAACTTAATTTATAAGATTGGGTTGTTGCTAATGAGGATTGTAAATTTTATTGTCATTAAATGTTGAATGTATATTCTCCCACCGGGGACCACACTGCTGCATGTTTATTACGCAGCATGACTAACTCTCTTAAATTGGCAAATCGAAAAATCTCAAGAAAGTTTAACACTAGGCTATATATATCATCACAACTGAGACATTAAATATTCAGTTCAGGAAATAGTAACTATACTGGCTACGCTGAGGAGCGGTGGAGGAGTGTAACCAGGCAAAATAGTGATTATAGAATAGTTTTTTCAGCAATAGTTTCTGGGTAATTTGGGGTCGCTGATTACAAATATAAATACAAATTATAAAATACAAACTTTTAGCGTTTCAGAGATATCTCATAACACCATAGTAAATGATCACATTGTATTGAATTCCTCAAAGCAACCACAAAACAAATAAAACATAAAAATTATACCAGAAATTATAAAAGCAACTTTCAAATAAATGAAAAATTATATTAATGTCAGAATGGAAAAAACTATTCAGGACAAAAAAACGGAAAAAGGAATATGTTATCATTAATGCACAAATATATATTTATTAAATGTTACAATGGAAACCTAGTAAACCTAACTTGTACACAATGTAAAACAGGCCTAGGGTGATAAATGGAAAGTCAAACCTGTGGATTTAAAATACATTCTAGCAAATTTAAAACAGTAGTTAAGCATAAAAGGGGACAGAGCAGATCATAAAGAAGAAGAACATGTGTAACAAATGATAATATGTATAATAAAAAAAGAAGAAAAGGCGACTAAACAATGCGTGCGGAATAATGGGGTAAAATAGGCTGTTATAAGAAAATAACGTTAGATTCACTTTTAACGGCTAAAATTGGGTTCATCAAGGTAAAAAGTCATTGTGAAAAAGCTACAAATAGAAACATAACAAATTATATATTTTATGTGGTTCAAATGATATTCAGTAACATAATCAAAGTTTCCGAATTTTAGTATGATGTAATGTTAGACCTCACATCAATATTATATGGCCTAAAACATTGCATCAAGTGACTTATGACGTCACCCCATAACCGAATATATATATATATAATCTATAACTATAATATCACGAGTCTTTGCTTAATTAATTAAATCCGTTTTTTTATGTTTAAAACTGAAATGTCTGTTTGCGTATGACTGAATTATCTGGGAATTTGAATTTGTCCTTCCTATCAGCACAACTAGAAGATGCGACATCCCAAATAGTGCGCGAGACAGTACATTGATGGACTTGAACCTATGACCTAAGTGTTGTTAGGCTCATAGAAACCGTATCGTAGAGCCGAAGAGCAAAGCACACAAAGATTTATTTTTTGAAGTCGGACCCTGTATTTAAAGATGATTTCTTAATCTGTTTACAATTTATAGCCAAAATGTTATGTAATTTCATAACGAAAAAAAAAATTTTTTATCACGTTCGTAGAAAAATTGTTGTAGGTTTAATTTCTCTCTTAATTTCCTTTCCCTCTTAACCCTTTCATACGTGGACATACTTTTTAGGTTTTATAATTATACTACTTTTATAAATAAGCTATAAGTAGTATAAATGCTATTTAAGTATTGTTTTAAATTGCTTGTTATTTTAATAAATAATTTTATTATTCAAGTTGAATGGATATAATTTACGATAAACTTATTTTTTCTATTAATGCTGCAAGTTTTATCTCCTAATATCATCGGCAAGTATGAAAACCCAGGAGGGTAAAATAGATCAATAATAACATCATTAATAGTGTAAAAATATTCGAAATTATATTTTTTAGTTAGATAAAAATATTTTAGCCATTGAGTAAAAAATCGGGATCATACGTTATATAGTTCAATAAAAAACGTACGAAGGGTTAAGTTGATTTTCGACGTACAATTGCAGCTCGTGATAATCCTTCTCTTTAACCCTTGTCGTATTTAATTTAGTAATAATATATATCTGTCGTATTTTAATGAATATAAATACTGTCGTATTTTATTAACTATAAATACTTATGGCGTTAACC
>JAUZND010006058.1:0-10922 GCA_034780555.1 Coelogynopora nodosa | reverse complement strand
GCTAATTCCGGGATTATATTTATATAAGTGAGGCATATTCCGGGGTTTGAGGCAGATTCCAGGGTTTTTGTGAGGCTAATTCCGGGATTAGAAATATATATGTAAATATGTATATATATGAATAAGGTTATATAGATTCCTGTGTATAATAAATAAAGATAATTGATGGTCGCTTGTGAGGCATGTATCAATAGAAACCAAATAAAATAATAATTTTTTATTAAAATTTTACAAAAAATCGAGCTTTTGCATTAACCAAGAAGGCATATTAATGGTTTAATTAAAGTAATAGTTTTTTATTAAGTTTTAATGAAAACATTTTATTTTATTATTGTTTTTATTTACAATTCCGCTTATATATATTTATTTTGATAGTGCAAAAATACTTTCAAAATTAATGATCTTCTAACCTTGCGAATATATAACAATTTGAGCTTGCCGAACACATACATTCAATGTCAACATTTCTTAACAATGCACTATTCAATTATAGATTTATAAAATATAAATTAATATTTTTAATTTTTATATAATAAATTTTATTATTAAAACATTTATAAATATTTCATATAATGTAGTGTCATAGAAACATGTAAAACTATCCGAAGATAATGACAATCGAAACAAAATTATTATTATTTAATAAAAATATCATGACCTTTTGAAGTGACATACAATTAAGATTAATACTACAAAATCTGTTAAATTTTAATGTAATATTGTATATAATATTTTACTTTTTTTTTATTGTTACACCGCTGTGGCGAAATAACGTCATTAAAATATAAACTAATTATAGTACGTGTGTCATGGTTACGTTATGTGTGTCATGCTTACGATAAACAGTTTCTGATAAAGTAGTTAAAGTTATTTGGTAATGAAATGACACAATATGTCGGCACGAAACCTCCTCTGAGACCGATCACAGTTCAATACTTTTTTCAGATGCAAAAATATACCATAAGAAAAATTACTCGGAATTTATTTTGAAACACATTTTCAAATAATTTTACAATTTATGTTACTCTTCAATAGACGATTACAAAATGGATGACGTCAACTGTCGCGGCAACGAAACGAGGATCACGAACTGTACATTCGATTTGGACCATGATTGTGGTCCCCGTGAGAATGCAGGTGTCATCTGTATTCAACCAACCAAAAAGCATCTTAATCCCGCCTGGAATAGGCTAGGACTAAATGCTACCAAAAGTCAACTAAATGAAATGCGAACGGTACGTATATAGGCTTGTGAAGTCTACTTATTTAGATGAACTTGACTCTCAATAGAGGGTGTTTACATAGCGACACATATCACTCAACACAGTAAATAAAACAAGGGGGGAAATATACAACATTGTCAATCGATGTAGTGGAATAGTATAAGAGGATTTGCTATAATTTTATTATCTCACAATTAAATTATGTTCTAAATTTGAAATTAACTAGGCTTCTATTTTGAATACCTCACTTGGTATTTTCTATACAGTGGACAAAGTTATGGGAAGTAAATAAATGTTCAACAAATTACTTTTTTACAATATGGAGTACAATGATTGCTGTTATTCTTTGAATTGTCTTGATATTATTATAAAATTTTGATACTATTTGGAAGTAGTATTGGTAATTTCAAGATCTTTCTTATTTTCAATTTTGATTTGTTTTGTTGTGGAATTAAGGAATTCAATGGAATGTTGTCAATTGCTATTTCTTATTAATTTGTATTTTTTTCATCAAGTTATAAATTGTAAAAGTAAATTGTAAATGTAAATTTTAAAAATCTCAATAGTGCTGTCGGATTTAGTTATACATTTTATTTGTTTAACACATTTTTATTCATAATTCAAATGTAGGCATATGTATAATAATATTAACAGGCATTATCAACGAGTAACAAAAATGTTTAGTGCTAGATTATTTTGTTTAGTTCCATTATATAATAAAAAGATTAGTTAAAGAATTTATCCCCGGTAAGCATACCGGCCATTGTACCCTGACCTACATTGTACGCTGACCTACATTGTACGCTGACCTACATTGTACTCTGACCTACATTGTACACTGACCTACATTGTACCCTGACCTACATTGTACTCTGACCTACATTGTACGCTGACCTACATTGTACGCTGACCTACATTGTACGCTAACCTACATTGTACGCTAACCTACATTGTACGCTAACCTACATTGTACGTTGACCTACATTCAACAGTTGAAATAAACACCGAAGAAAACTCGCCACAAACAATACTGACCCTTACAAAACCACTTACCAGAGTATAGTTGGTAAGATTTAGAAAGTGTATAATAGAAAATGAATTTAAGGGAGTATAATTTTATGTTTATTTAATTAATTTCAGATCAATTAATTATACTTATGAATTAACACATTTTATTACTACTTATTTAAAATATATTAAGAGTACTTGACAATAATGTGGCACTTTTAATTATATAATATGAAAGCTTTTGCATACTGAAATAACGGACTATATTCTATACACATAAATTACTTATAGATATATCAAATTAAATTATTGAAATTATTTCTTCAGCAAAAATACGGAGTGACAGTGAACCGCAATTCAGCCCGTTATACCGGAACAATTGTTGCTGATATCAATGGAATGAAGGGGGGATTTTGTGTTGACAATTTCGGTATGTTGGAGGCCATGGTCGCATGTAAGCAGCTTGGCAAAGGATATGGCAATTTTTTTACTTCTGTAAGTGTCACACATATATTTCATTAGGTCGTTATGGTCATTGTGATATCTATAATAATTAATATCAGTGAAGAAAGTATGGTATATTTTTTAACATCTTTAGCATAAACTAGTTTTTCATGATTTATTTATTTTCTTAAATCAGATAAATTTTACTAACAAATATTTCTAATTTATAATATGGAAAGTTCAAAAATGTTTTAAACCACAGTATGTCTTGATATTATATTTCAGTTACTTTTGTATGTGTAATGAATTAAAAAATGAGATGTTTAAAGGTTCAGTGCTATTGTGCAATTCAACCAGATTTGAATAAACATAAGAATGCACGTTAAATCATGAAATTTCCAAAAAGCACAAATTGCCTTAACTAGGAAACTTTGAAATGTTCAAGCACAGTTTAGGAAATGTTTGTAACGGACACTGATTATGATTTTTAAAATAACAAAAAATTATTTTACTGCACAAAAAATAAAAAATAAGGGCCGATCATCTAGAGATATTTTACTTTCCTAAAAAACAGTACGCACCTGCTAATTTTACATCATACAATATTGCTTTATTGGTATTTACTGCAAATGCTATATTTTCTAGATTTGCTTTTCAATTTACAAACAGTCTTTATCGATTATTTCTATGAAATATTTTGAAATGTTGTATTATAGTTTATATAAATATATATTTATTTTAATTGTTAATCAATAGCCAAAGTTATTAAAAATTTTAAGATCTAAAAATTGTTCCGCATGAGTGCTATCTAATATCAGACAAAGTTAAACTTTAATAATAATAATTTTTGTGTTTAAAATATAATAAACAGCTCATATATGCTATTATCGATTAAATTGAATATAATTATTAAAATCGATTTAGTACTAAAGCATAAACTATTAATTTCAAATTGCTTCTTTACAACACATAGTTTTAATGATTGATTTGAAACAAAATATGTTTGTCATGAATTCACCATTTTCAAACATGTTTGTGTAGAATTTAACTATTATCGGAATTTGGGGGAGGGCGCGAATGTTTATTTCTATATTTTATCAGCCATATATGTTTATGATAATATATTATAATCTCAATTATGCCAGATTAATGTAAAATGTTCGTTATTGTCATAAAATAATGTATATTGTATATAACAATTTTGTATGGCAGCCGACAGGGATCAAAACGAAATTCACCCATTTGACAACATAGGCCTATATGTGCACATATATACACATATGTAAACATATTTAATACATATTTGCACATATATGTTGTCAAATGGGTGAATTTAGTTTTGATCCCTGTCAGCTGCCATAATTTTGCAAAGTTGCAGAATGATTAATATATCAGAAACACATGATCTTAACAATCTATATTATTATATAATCCGGCCAGACCAAGTGACATGACATATTGAAAATTAATTTCTTAGAACTCAATATAATATAAATGAACTTATTTATTTATGCTATATTTAGTGCAATTAATTATTAATGTTATAGATTTTTTTTCAATTTGTGAATTTGCAAGCAGCGGACTAGTAGTACAACACGGTAGTTGTGCGAAGAGAATATTACAAATATTACAAATAAACACATTACGTTATAGAAAGTAAATTGTTCATAAAGATATGAAAAAAGTCCATCCATATTATAATGATATTTATTTTTGTATATATCACTATTAAATTATATATAAAACAATTCTGATAAGATTTCTAATTATTGATTGATTTCAGCAGAGATATGATATCCTTATTTTTATGTGTTCTATATTTTTTAATGTTTTGAGCATATTCTCTTTCTGAGGTGATTCAAAAATTGCAAATATTAAATAACTAGTATTTATAGTTAAACAATTTGAATTTGGCGACTAGATGATTTTTATTTCTTAGATTTCTAAGGTTAATGTTCTATGTCTTCATCAAAAGGCCAAAAATGATAACCAATAACAAAAAAATCTTATTTTATTACCTGTTTGAGTAAAATAAAACATTTTGACGCAAGTGTGAAGTTAAAACAATATTTTTTTCATATTCTTTTAATTAGTTTTCTATAAAACATCATCATCTAAAAATATAAGATAATTTTACGTATATTAAAATTAAAACCTTTTTTGGAGACAATGTATACATGTACTTAATTTCAGATAAAAAGGGTTCCCCACCTCCCCAACGTCTACTGCATATAAAAAGTCATAGGGTCTGATAGGTGTGACAGGGGCGTGACAGGCTAAATGGACGCTATACAGCTCATATTATATAATTATACCATACATACATTATATTATACATTATACGGTTACGGTCCTTTTTTTCAAATAATGTGAACAATAGTATATTTGGAAGATAGTTACAGAGAAGTTTATCACTGTATTAATAAAATTTATAGAATACTAAATAATATTAATAAGCTAGTACTACAGTAATAAAATAACAGACTAAGTTATCATATATAATGCATAAATAATTCTCTCTGTAAAATTACACCGCTACAACTAGGATAAAAATTTAATATTAATTATTTTAATGCTACTTTTATATAATTTTATAGATTTAGTATTAATTTCCATTAATATTTTATCTTTATTAAATCATTATTATTTTACAGAGAGTGCTTTATTTATAAATGCGTTGTTTTACTGTATTAACTTTTTATTCTTAAAAAATTGGGACATCAATCGATAACGTTTACTAAATCTTTACACCAACGAAATATCTATTCTATGACAGTACATTCTTTCAAGGTGGTTTTTCGAATTCATTCTGCTATTTACAACAAACATTTAATAAAGATTTTCTAACGAAATTAAAGATAACATTTTGGAATTTTCAAATATTAAGGAATATTTTCTTTCTACATTTATTTTTAATTTATAAAAATTAATTGTTATTTCTATTTATTCATAAGCATTGCACGTTTGAAATAGTTATCCCCAAACTTAAAAAACTTAAATATATACCTATATCTATATAATTTTATCTTAAAATTTGAACATTCAAGCTTACCTTAAAATCCTGATTCATAATAAAATATACTACATACATAATTTCGGTTTATTAAATTAATCGAAAATCTAAGTTATCATGTTTCTCATTCAGTTTTTATAAGTGATAGAATATTACCGTATCAGTTTATTTATTTTTAGACTAATCACATCTCTGAAGATGTTTTTCCTGGAAAAAAGATCATGGTAAACGTAGGTCGGTGTTTTGGGAACGAAAGTCAGCTAGCCGACTGTCTCTCTTATGCCAGTTCATCTGGAGTGCCCTGCAAAAATTATGACTACTCCGTGGTTATCAACTGCACAACTCGTGAGTGGTCATCAAATACTATTTGGAACAACTTTGACTGGGTTGACAATGATCTGGAAATGTGCATAAAATTTAATTTGAAATACTTCGAGGATGATAAATGTCAGGGCGAAATATGAAAACACATTTAAATGTAAACTTAGAAAATATTACTATCAAATATATTTATAGGAACAAAAACACTGATCTTAAATTATTGAGTTTTAGTGCATTATTAATGTTAATTTCATACTACTATTTAAGAATTTGTTATTAATATAATAGTTTTATATATCTCTATACATATTAAATATTAGTTGTATACATATTTATAATGTGGAGAAAGGTAATGAAAAATGTCTTCTTATTTAAAATGGCAATCCGATACTATATGTGCATGCACCTGGTAATATCACAATTAAAATGCACAATTTTAGTGTACATTTCAAATAATCGTACATACGATATTTATGAGTTTTCATTAATGAACCACAACCGGAAAACAATCTACTGAATGTTAATTTATTGTCACTCTAAAAATCTATTTTAGCTAGGTTTTTTATGTAGAACTCAATTAGTGAACAAGCATATATTACAATCTAATAAACAAGTAATATGTCATATATTTCACTATTGTATTGTCAGAATGCAGTTTGCCAAAGAAAACTCTCCTGAAGGTTTAGAAGCTATGTATATTTAAGTGATGTTTAATAAAAAAAATGAAATGTTAAAATTATGCCATTTAATGGCCGTTTCATGGTTAAAGGTCAAAACGGTAAGTTAAATTATACAATATAAAGTTTAAAATATCGTATTATACTTTTTGAACTACAAGCGACAAAATAAATATTATTATTTATAATTAATACTTCCACACCCTATTAACCAACTACATTGTTGCATCTGATTACTTGCAGGTCTACCAGACATTCAAGCTGAAGCGAGCGCCCTTCAAGACTCAGCATATACGCAGATGGTTTCCGTACACCAGGTTGCTTGTGCCGTTGAGGAAGGTTGTTTTGCAGAAAGGGTTAACGAACTTTTGGTCAGAGAACCCGGTATTTACCACCCTGTATTTGTATATGTTGATATTCCTTTTCTATTGTAAGGAATACAGATTTAAATGTATATTTTCTCATTTATATTCAATTGTACGAACCATAATTGTTGTACGAATAGATACCCATATGTTTGTAGTTAATATTATGTAGAGTTGTTTAATTTCGATATCAATTCATACTCAGATATGTATGAGACAGTGCTGCGGTCGTATATCAGGAGGTATAATCGTTTGTGAAATATAGTACCCGCGCAGAAATTATATTTACTATGATTAACACATTATTATTCCTCTTGTAATTTCTTTTTCTATGGTGATAAGAATAGGTGTCAGAAACACAGCGGGAAATTAAAACGAGGCAAAACAGGTTAATTAATATTCTGAAAAATTCATCGCAAGTTAGAATTGAACACAACTAGGAACTAGGAACACAACTAGTCAACATAAAAGACAAGCGGGGTAAATGTTAGACATAATTCAAATACACCGTACAAAATAAAATTGAATCCTGTTAACATAGAACGTTATTCACGTTTAAGGTATAAGATCATGTTGAAAAATTTCGACTCCTCTAATCCTAAATATCGGATAAAAAGAAGAGAAAATGTCAATCTAAGAAACACTTTTAACATATGAAAGAATTCAATTAATATTTAACCGGTCGTTGAACTAGTTTTGTTAAAATCATTATAGAGTGAGTAGGAGAGGGGTAGGTAGGGTGTGCATCGGTCGGATGTGAGTCGGGTAAAAATGATTCAATTTTTAATTGGTTAAAAGTAAAACATGTTTTTCACTAATTAATATGAAATTTTAGCGTATTGGAGACATAAAAGCTTTTAAAATATATTTTTTAATTTTAAAAATTGGTCACGTGACGTCATTGTGATATGATGTCATTATTTTATTTTAATTTAATATTATTTTCGAATTTAATATTTTTTTCGAATTTATATATTTTTTTCTAATTTATATATTTTTTCTAATTTTATATTTTTTCTAATTTTCTAATTTTATATTTTTTCTAATTTTCTAATATTATATTTTTTTCTAATTATTTTAATTTTTTGTAAATTTGTAAATTTTTAAATTTTTTTATATTGTTTGGTAAATATATTATCTTGATGTTATTTTATATTCAATTTGGCGATAATGATCACATTAATTATTGAAATTGATTGTTTGTGGTATTAATACACATACAGTTTTGAACATTTGACAAAAAATGTGTTTTTGCAAATATATATTTTAGATAATTTGAAAAAAAATATCATTGATAATTATTATTCAAGTAATAATAATCTAATCAATAAAAATATATTTAATTCCAGCATTTAAAACAAATTTCAAGTTATGAATTACATGCAAAGATTTTATTCTTATTCAACTATGTATTAGATTTGTTAGTTAAGGTATGTAACTATTGATATGTTTATAAACATTTAATTATATTATCTTTCAACCTATTTCTGTATTATAAAAACCGTTTTGTATTTCTCTTTCTAGTCAATAACACTGAATGCATGCATCACCAAATCTTTAATATAATCTTTAATAAATAATTACTCGAAAAGTCACTTTTTAAATTTACAAACTGATTGATAATCCTTTTTACAGTGTGTCAAACGCATAATATTATGCAATATATTTTTTTCTTTGTTAGATGCTTACCGTTATTCGGCTCGAAGGCTGCTTCGATTCTCTACCATTACCAGCAACATTGGAAACTCCACCTTTTATCCTTATGAGCCAAAACATCGATGGATATGGCACGAATGTCACAGGTTATATTTATTTAATTGTTTTGATTAAATAATTTAAAGTTCAAACAGATTAGAATACGATAAAATGATCTATTCAGTATATCAAAATCAAAATATATCAGAAAATGTAAATCAGTTTGATAAAAAATTTAATTTAAATCCAACTCCATTTCAATTTCGTAGTACTGATTCTGCACAACCTGAAGTTAAATCATCTTCAGAGATCATATTATTGCTTTTGTAAATCACAAAAAACACTCAATTGCTTATTATTAGACTTGTTATGTTTCAATTTAATATAAATAGTTTAGATTGTTGATTTCATACTTTTCTACATAAAAAAGTAGTGGGTGTAATTTTATTTTTTAAACAAGCTTGTCTCGTTTTGTTCTCTTTCAAGTTTTTTTTAGTATTTTGATTATTTCACCCATTTTTAATGCTCATATTTTTGTACTTATTTAATAAATTAGAAAGCCATATAAATGTCCAAATATTCAGTTTAACAGATTTTTTCAAAATATAATTAAGGTTTGACCATTTCCAAAAAAAGTGAAAACTTCAAATTTGTCATTTTTGTAAACTTTTGTATGTTTTTTGAATATTTTTTGAATATTTTTTGAATATTTTTTGAATATTTTTTGAATATTTTTTGAATATTTTTTAAATATTCCAAATTTAAAAATTTAAAATTAAATTTAAATTAAAAATTCCACATTTAGCTTTTATTGAATATTTAATTTGTTGTTTGCCTATAATCAGTCATGCACTGTGAATATTTATGTACGCATGTATTCAATATCAGTGTGCTCAAGAGCTCAATAATATATTATGCAAATTTGTGAAATATATATTAGTTCTTAAAGCTTTTCAATTTTTTTCCTCGAAATCCATTACATACAAAAGTAGTTTCTATTTCTTGAATACCTTTTGAATTCACACTACGCCACCCGAAACACTTCAGTTAAGTCTATAACAAACCCTGAAGCTTCAACAGAACATGTTTTACTAATATATACACAACATTTTTAATTTCTGAAATAGAAACATGTACTAAATTAAACCCATACCTACTAAACAAAATTATATACAAAATAATATATTTCTTCATAACTTGTCACGTTATATGCAAGAAAATCATAAAATCAAACCAAAACACAAAAGTCACGTTCTGAACATTTATTTAAATATGTAAATATTACTTTAAAAATATTATTTTAAATAATATTTTTAATTAAAAAAATTTAAATTATTTTAAATAATATTTTTAGTAAAAAATGTGACATTGAATGTTTATTAACTAAAAAATCAATCAATTAAAAACAATTAATTTTGACGCTACATGGAATCAAAAAGATATTAGAAAATTGGCAGGTACTGAACGTTTCCGAATTTTCTCGATTCTCAATTGTGAACGATGAAACACTGGTGGTTTTATTTAACACACCCTCCTTTTGGTGTTTCCAGGAGGGATGTCTGATGATGAAGTCTGTAGATTGTTCTTCTTGGTCTATAGACATTATAAAATGTTTATTTTACATTAAAAAAAATTAAAATAAGCTAAGCTCATTTCAGTATAAACCTTTAACCAAAATTTAATCATGTTTTATAATCAAGCATAAATTGACCCGCAGGTGCATGGTCGCTAGTTTACTACTTAAAATGTAAAAGACTAACGTTCGGAATACCTTCTTTATTCTTAATACATTTTTGATTCCATCCTATATTTTTTGTAGAATATTCAGGAAAATTGCACTAATTAATTTTAAAATAGCCTATTTTATACACTTTTCATTATATATTGTCTGTATCAAAAATATTCCAGTTTTTAGGCTGAAGCTTTTACGAAATTTATTTTTAGTGCATCGTGAACATTTTTATAATAGAATAGTGTTGGTTACCAAGCTGTTTGACTTTCGCCAATTTAATCTATTTAGCCAAAATGGTAACTTAATAAGTTCCGTCCTAATTTGACTAATTATAATTATAATATATAATCCCATTAGCGGATCCCGGTAGGGTGGATTAAGGAGTTATGAGGGTTGCGGGGGGGGGGGGGGGGGGGGGGGGGGGGGGGGGGGGGGGGGGGGGGG
>JAUZND010006057.1:0-10922 GCA_034780555.1 Coelogynopora nodosa | reverse complement strand
CGCACACTGTTCCCTATGCTGGAAATGCGAAGACATCAACAGCTATTTCATTCCAAAGAAGATGTGGAAATCTTTCTTAGACGTGAATTGGATACGATGACTCCTAACATCGTGACTCCTACGATACGATGACTCCTAACACCTAACTAACTAATGTGTCCTAACACCTAATGTAAACTAACAATATGTCTACATTTCATATTTTGCATATTTACAAAATTTGTTAATAATTTTTTTTTCGAAAAAACGCGTTTTTTTTGTGACAATCTATATTTAGTTGATATTTATCTCGTTTTTTATAAATTGCAGCTCAATCAGATGTAAACTTTATGCACTATATATGATGAATCCTCTCCCCACTGAAAGGCTGTTCTTTTGATAAACTTTAAATTGATATATTAAAATTATAATCACCCTAAAGTAAATAAAACATAAAGCCAAAAATGATTGGGATAAAATCGATACAAACATGGTTGTGTTTAATTGATCGATAATGACAAAATTCTCCGCAAAAATAATAAAACTCTATATATGGCTAATTAAAACAATATGATCAAAATTCTTCCCGTAAGGAGCTAATTAAAAAAAGCTAATATTCAGCTAATAACAGTAGTGATATTAAAAATGTCAAGTTTAGCATCTTGACAAGTTTGAACTTGATATATTAATAGCATTAAACATAAGCAAATATTTTCACGAATGTTTTTATAAAACTGTTGCTCGAATATTAGTAATCTGATTTCAATTTTTATTCTGTTAAGCGTATTAATGTGAATAATTGTTAATGCTTTTCCAGTTAATTTAACATATTTATGTAATGATTGATGTTTTGCTAACAAATTGATTTTATATATAATAACATTATCAACATCAAAAACATATATTATTCATACTATCATTCTTAATTACATATACTAACAATATTAAAACTGTTTAAAATATAAAACAACAAAAAATATAAAAATTTAATTTTTTATAACTTTTTAAAGTGAAGACTGACATAAATTATTTTAAAAAACTCGTTATTTTAAATATTATTTAAAAACCCTTAAAAATTAGAATTATTTTATGAAATAATAATTTGTTATAATGTGTCGAAATGAAATCATGATAAAGGATATCTGCAATCAATTCTTTACTAATAAATAAGTCAAGTAAAATATGCATAGCAAACAAATAGGCATTGATTCTGAAATATACACGAAAAAGTTCTAATAAAAGTTTAATTTGCTAGAAAACCCCCATTCTTTTCAAATTTCCATTTATTCCGAAAATACTTGCTTTGCAATCAATAGAAAAATGATGACTCATTATTGTAGCTTCTGCTAAATTAGATTACATTTAATGGAAAATATCCGCTTTGTACTCAAGCTCATCGCGTCGAATTTGTAAAAAGTTAGATATAACAAGTTAAACCAAAATTTAGCTGCACATTAATTAATAATAGTATTGATATGTATTCCATTATTATACATAATTGCTATAGAAATTTAACAAAACTGTGATATTCTACCAAAAAAATGTAGCACGTAGGCTACTCCCACAAGTTTAAAAATGTATTTTGAGAATATGAAAATATACTACCTTTTAAAATAATCACATGTATAAGTATTAAAAAATAATAACATATAACATATAAAATATATAATATTAATATATATATATATACATTAATAAATAACAGCTAATGAATATCAATTAATCTTATGATACGTTCTTTCTTAGTTTTTATAATTACTAAAATAATATCATAACAAAGTCTTCTTTACTGTATTTAGTATAATATTCAATTACAAACTAATGTTTTTCCAAATAACATTTTTCAGATTTAGTAAATTATTGGTATTTAAATGTATAAGGCGTGAGCAAGATTCTACCGAAGGATTTTAAAGTTATAGGCTAGTATCAACATTATCTTATTCTCTATGTGAATATGTACTGTTATATCAAAATCAGATCATTATTAGGGATTTTATAGATTTGGAAGATAATAAGTAAGCACTAAGCGCAGAGCCTGTACAGTTAGAGCATGTGAGAGATCCGTAAAAGCTCAGATAAACATGACAATTTGATGATAGGATGATGATTTCAAAATAAACATAGATTGTATAATCTATGTAAAAGATTTATACACTATTTTATCATCAAATTAAAAAAAATTAAACAATATCGTTGAATAAAGAGAATTTTAAACAATTTGATTATTCCAGCAAAGAGGTTAAAGTCTTTAAATAACGTTATTAAACAAGTATTCGCAAAATTTCTTATTACGTTAATATCTAACATGAGTATAATGATATGTTTAACTATTTAAATATCAGTAAATCTAATGACTTTATACTATATACTATAGACTTTGATACTTTATCATTTCAACGTAAATACATAAAAAAACTTGGTCAGTTATCAAATCAAAATCTTCAATGCACAAAAAGGTAACTTTTATTAACATCAATACACCTAAACTTGATAAATTTATAAAGCATTGAAGGTAGGAAAAAAATAAAAGCACAATTTATCAATAATATACTTTATTTCATGCAAAACTTTTACAGAATGACAGATTGTGAAAAATAATCTTTCACTTAAATTTATCTAAACCAACTGTTATAGCGTAACAAAATAATCTATAATTCACTAAAAGTTAAAGAAACGGAAAATTGTTTCTTTAATAGCTATTTATTAAAATATGTCTCCCTGATACCATCTGTCGTTTTGATAAACTTTGATACGGACTTCAATCAATAAAGCAATGAATTATCTTTTAATATAAAATTGTTGCAGTAATTTTGCAAGAGCACATCGTTTGTTTGAAGGGTAGAGAATTTGATTGGCGTCTTGGAATATTTTTTATAGTATAGCAAAACAGAATGGCCTACTCGTTAGATCACTGTAAAAGTTCTCGCCTTTTGGTAGATTTTTTTACATAAGCCTTTGGGATTTAGTGCGGATAATGTATGCAGACGGAACATAAATATAACTATTTGTTATATAGAGAAAGGAAATTATTTCGCCTTAATTAGAAGATATTTTCAGGTTTGCTAAAACTGTCTTTAAAGTAATTTAATTTTAGTGAATTGTTTATAAACAGATTTTTTAATTGCTGAGAGCAATCTTTTAGTTGTAGATTAGAAATATCAGTTCTTTAATAATAATATCCAATGCATTTGTGAAATGTAGCTTCTGACAGTGCAGTGAAACTCCATACTTTATTTTTCCCAACTGTAATACTAACTTATTAAAAAAATTACATTACATATAAAATTGTATAGTATCAATTTTATCAAAATGTTAAAATGTCGAAATTAACTAAGTGGGCTTTATTCAAATAATGTAAATCCATAATACGAACCATTATTTATTTATTTATTTATTTATTAAAAAAGTAAATATAACATGTTTTGGTAAATAACACAAAATAGCTGGTATCCCATCGCAGATACATCTCCCGTAAGATATATTTGATCTATATCATTACCAAATATTATCTGAATAACAGAACTGCAGAATAGTGTCGTTTAGTATAGCATTTTGAGGTTTAAATTATTTAGTTCTATAAACCAGACCCATAAAATTTAAGAATATTAGTTGGAAAATATTTCATTGTATATAAAAACGTTCTTAAAACGTTTAATATTAGTATTATTCAGTATTTTTATCAATATCCCAGCTTTGCTGTAATATTAAGTAAAACTTGCACAGATATTTTGTGAATCGAAATAAAAAAGATGTGATTTACAATGTTTAAAACTATACATCTCTATAAATGCATTAAAATGGATGGTATTCAATAGATAAACGATGCCTGTAAAAAATCTGAAAATTTTCAGATAATTTCATCAAAGCTTCGCTCTTCGGCTATTTAATTTTCAAAATTACTTTCATTATTTTCAGAAAAATGTTGTACGGTCATCATTACTATTACACAATACAAACTATAAAAAGAAGAATAATTATATAATGCGCTTTAACACTTATTTGGTATTAAATTAGTAAAATACAGTCAGTTTAAAATCCTTTAAATACTATAAATAAATAATTTCAATAAAATCGCCTATCTACAAAATATATTATACATAATCATCTAAGCAAAATGAATCCATTGCATTTTTGCATTAGCAATTTTTACTCAGTAAATGGATTAGTCATTATAACAGACATTTATATAAAAAAAAACTTAAATTATTATTTGTCATTGTTTATACCATAACATAAGGTATTAGTCTACTACATCCCCTCCATGGAGATTCTCCATGATAGAAAGAGTAATTATTAACGCCAATGTTTTCACTGTAATATTGTCTTAGTTACTTTATTTTGCAAGTAATCATATAAATATAACTATTTTAATAAGAATTCAATAAGAATATTGAGGATTAGGAATAACAAAAGTTACTAAATTCGAAAACACGGTTTTATCATTCTTTATTATAAGGAAATCAAAGAAGCCCCCTATTTGTAATATATTTTGTTAGAGATTACTTTTTTATGTTATAATAAAAATGTTATATATATAATTAGGTTATAGGTTTTAAGATATAGAAAAAACAGTTAGTGCCATTGTAATGCAGAAAACAACTACACTTTGTGGCATATTGTCCTCTTCAAAACCCCGAAAGTGTAAGAAAGCTCACTCGTCAAGATAATGGGAAAATGTAATTTAATTCTTAAAAACACGAGAAATAATTATAAAAATTAATAAGAGAATATTTAACTATATTTTTTAGTAATATTCAAAGATTTTATAAAATATTTTTACCGGAAGCTAAGAAAGTAGTTCACGTCCAATAAAGACAATTTATGTAGGCCTATCAAGTTTAAGTTGAAACAATTATGCAAATTGTTATAGTTGTCACAATTATGCAAATTGTTATAGTTGTCACAATTATGCAAATTGTTATAGTTGTCACAATCATGTATCAATCTATAGTTGTGACAAGTGCAACAAATGTCAACATATTATGAATTTTTGAATGTATAACAATTGTAATTTTGACAAAAATTATGAAATCTGTGTACTTTTCACCGATAAGATTTTACTGATCGATAACCTTTAGCCCGATATAACTTAGCAGACATAACAGGTTTCAGTGGCGTACCATGATTTCTATTAGGCGGGTGCTAAGTCCTTGAGGGGCGCCAATCTTACGGTAGAAAAAATGGAATGATACATTTTTATTCATTTTTTGTGTAACATTTATTGAAATAGGTGCACCAACATCCTGGAAGGGGGTGTTCGAGCAACCAAAGCACCCCCTCGGATACGCGACTGGGTTTAGGATGTTTTAATAACTGAATTGATAAAAAATAACCATTTGATGATAACATTAATTAGAGAGTAGGCCTATGCAGAGTGGTTTGTTGAGAGGGAGAGTGATATGGGTTCAGTCAGCATAAATGGGATGATTGTGTTTCTGGTTATGCGGAAATTTGTAAATAAAAGTATAACCGTACTGTTTAGTATAATATATGGTAACAAGCCAGTAGCCAGAAAGGATCGTTCGTAAGGTATCTAAAGAGGGCACATATTACCTGTTCGTTTATGGCAGGTAAAATCCCTAAAACTTGGTTTTTGTTGAACATTTATGATATGTCAATATTATGAATTTAAATTTCAGAAAAGTATTATTTATTAATTATTATATCATTTATAAAAATAAATACACTTTATTACACTATGTATGTAAATAAAAAATACATTAAATATTTCACATAGTAGATATTAAACTATAGGTTTTTTCGAAAGTGGACATTTTATGATTCAGTTTTGTTTTAAATATAGGCTACAGTTTATTAAATCAATCGACGGTTCGTTGCCACTTCTTTTTTTAATAAAAAGGAATATTTTATCGATGTTTTATCCTACTTTCATTAAATTTTACAAACACTTGGAAAACCTAGAAAAATACTATAATTAAAAAAATTATTTTCTGATAAAAAGGGCACAATATACCAACAAAAAATTTCGCTAGTTATAACCGTAGGCTACGAGCCCCCCGGTTGCGGTTTTTTGTAAGACCGATTTATTATATAATTATATAGAATGAACTACTTACCGTGTTAGATGGTGCTGCCATATTTTTTGAAAATATTAATTAAAAATAAAGTTTTTTGCGAGTTGGAAAGAACAATATAACGAAATGAGGAGAGTTACAAAGTTAAGATGGAATCAAACAACACAATAGTAGAACGAAGCAATTGCAATTGCAAATGGAGATATAGATATCCTTTTTTTAGAGAATACTATATAGTTAATATCCATAAGGAAAAATCCCGTGACTAAGTGAAACGTAGAATGACAATCAATCCACCAATCAAAATCGACTATTTTTGTTAGAACAATCTAGATTAATTATATTATACACCAAGAATATTTATTGACGGTAGGACTCCGAGCAACAAAAAGTGGTATCGATTGGAAAGTAGTATCTAAGTTGTATGAAATGTTTTGGTGGCTAAATGTCTCCTCATGTTTTATTACTAAAAAATTATACGCTTAAATATTGATTGACTAATATTTTTTAGTCAAAATGTTTATCTTTTGCATATTATTATAGGTTAATTTTGCTAAATTATTTATGGATTTAAATTATGATTAAAATATTAAGGAAATTATGCTCCGTTTCAATGCACAAATAGTAAGTTGGATATTTAGATATTATTAGGTCCGGCGACAAGAATTTGTTTTGTTTAATTTTAACAGCGAAACATTATTTAACAGAACCGGGAAAGTGGACCCTAAAGTCGAATGCTGACAGCATCAAAAAGAGAGATTTTAAAAACCAGCTGGAACTTGTTAAATGTAAGCAACTCTCATTTTTGATTATAAATAGCAGTTACTTTATACAAACAATATTTACCAATGTTTTCAATTTATGTTGGGTAGAAATTAGAAATGTTTATCTGTATTGTAATTGATAACATTTTTAAGGTTGATAGTAGATTATGAATTATAAGTGTTGTCGACTCATTGTTTACAGCTATTATTAAAAACGCAAAATATTACAAAATATTTGAACTACGCTTTGTACTGACGCATTTTAATTTTTTTATAGCTTTAACACTAATTAATAAATAAGTGGAAAATAGTTATATGCTAAAGTTTGTAACTCTTTGAATTCTCATTTATTTAATTACATCAACAACTTCTCCACATAGCTAACAATAATATTTCGTTCAAATTATTAAAATATAGGCCTATTAACAAACTGTGTAAAAAATTAGCCTTAATTGAAAACAATGCAGCAAATATTAAACTTAGTTAATAAATATATAACATTAAGTTTTTGGTGTATTTTCTAAATTATATAGTTTACTACTTTAAAGTACTATAATCTGTGCAAAAGAAAACCCACAATAAAATTTTAAGTTTATTATAATTAATACAAAATATCCAAGCTTTCTTTATCTGTATTATTGTATTATCTGTATTATTAACTGTATCTTCCAAATCTGTATTATTTTAAAAATAATTGAGGCCTTGGGGTTTTTTCACATGTCAGTTTAGTTATTGCACGTATTTTATTTTCACTATTGTTATGTTTTGTTAACTTTTTGTTTCATAATATAAAGTGTTTTCCAAAATATTTTTGTGCATTTGTACACTTTATAAAAAGTATATTGTTTAATTTTAATGTGCACATTTTTTAAAAATATTTATTTCAACTTAATCGTATGAAAATATGATGTATTTTAAAAATTAATTTTCAAGATTTAATAAATTTCATATTTTTTATTTTGGTTAGGATATGTTTGATTCTCTAGTTGAAATTAGACATAATTGATTCGAACATATTATTTATCATCAAATTACTAAATAATTGATATTTATAAATCCAATATACAAATGTATGTATTTATAAATATATCAATTTCTACATGGATGACAACACAATGAAGTAATTAATTTTCAAATTGTGTACTCAAGATTATGAAGAAATATTTAATGGTATTGCCAATACAATCGAGAAAACATATTACAGTCTTTTAAACGTACATACAAAATACTTTTATATTATTGAATTTTTTATATGAATAAATTTTAAATGGAAAGCTTCAAAAAGATAATATAAAAATGAATGCATTTTTCTCCCGAAATTTTAATTTGTTTTATAAATATTAATTTTAACTAAAAGTTAAGTAATAAAGTTATGAATTACTTCTTTATGAAGTTATTTTGTTTATTGACTTCAAATAATTTATTTAAGAAGTTTTCAAAACTCAATACTCTAATTTAACACTGATTACCTATATGTATTATATTACATAATAGGCCCTACACATAAATAGGCCTATGTTGATGTTATCAATAATGAAAATTATTAACAATGTGACTTCTTGAAATTCACACTGTTCTATTATATTATAATAGTAAATTTAAAAAGTTACATATTTTAAAATATTTAAACTTAATTTATATGTTGTATAGTTTTCGTTCAAAATAGATGAAACCTATAGACTATGTAACAATTTTAAATTAACATTCTATATATTTAAATCAATTTCGATAGCCCAAAGTAATGTACAATCAACTTCGATTAACTAATCAATACGTGTAAAAATAAGAACAATGAGATGACGAATCGGGAAAAGACGAAACGATTCGCAGCCAATAATAGGCCAATGTATGTGTGTGTGTACTGTTTACATAAAGCCTCCTCTGTTGAAGTGTCACTAAGAAAATTAAAAGTATAATTGTATACCAAAGATATAGAATATTCTCATATCTCTATGAATGATACACAATTTGTAAGTTGAACAGTAGAAATATATTGGGCCTTGAAAATAAATAATCAGCTGCCACAAAATTGTATGCGCAATGAATTTTAGTAAGATCAAAAATGTTCAGGGATCTTGAGAATCCTCTTGATCTTCAATCCTATTGAAATTCAAACGACTTCGTTTCCCGAGATACATTTTTAATGTTTTAATACATCACCCATACAACCCTTTACATGAATGATTAACCATTAATAAATGTACAATAGTAGGAATGTGATACTTTTATTTCATAAGTAGGTATATTTAATTTTATTATCGAAATATTATTTTCATCATTTAATATATCAATAACTGAAAAAATATTCTGTTGGAATTATGTAAATAAAAGTTACTAGTGAGAAAATAAGTTTCGAAATGCACTATTATTTCTTTTGGAATTTAGTACTTAGGCCTATTTATAGCGATTTAAAGATAATAATTGTCGACTAGTACGGGGAAACTTAGCCCCTGAAAAAAAGTCTGATTGAGCGCCTGTGGTTTGAAACCACATTGAAAAGGATTATTAATATTTCCATAATTATTCTATTTAGATAATTGTATCTTTTTTAAATAGCTTATCTTCATTTTATGATTAATTGAAACACTGTGATAGAAGTGTACTGTATTTAGTATTTATCCATACTACTTACAAATATGTATAATTCGTTTTATGTTGTTTAATAATTATGATTGTATTATTTTATATAATTATATAACATTTGCTGTAAAATATGCTAGCTATTGTTTTGTACAATACAGCTATTGTTATCCCTTTTGTATTTACTATATTAACGCTTAGAAGTATATTTCTTATCTATTTTAGAAATGATTAATATTTTTGAGGAATTCTGGCAAGTTAATTTTGAGCCAAAAAGATTAATTTGTAATAAGTAAGCACTAAGCGCAGAGCCTGTACAAACAGCGGAGAGACAGAGCACTACCGGTTTCGAGCTATTCAGCTCTCATCAGGTACCCCTAGTCTCCCTACTGATGACTGGAATGCAAGTAGTACTTATTAAAAACCCAAACAAATCGTCAAAAACAGCAATTTGATGCAAAACTTATATTTTCTAATCAATTTTAATAGGCATACTGACATTATCGAATTATTAGCTATGTTATTATTAGTAATATATTAGCTATCTGAAATTTGACAAAAACCAAATGTTATGATCCATATCTTCCAGTTTGATCGATATCAATTATAACAACCCATTTTATATGGACATAAAACTGAATTTTGAATAGCTTGAAGCAGCATTACTATAAATAAATATATTCATAAATACATTGGAAAAGCCCTTCTAGTCACAGTTCATAATAACAAAAAACTTCAGATGAACTAAAATATGTATACATTAAGGTGAATATTAAAAAATATATAGTTTTGTAAGATATGTGTACCCTACGGCATAGTAATATTTATTATACGCCAATTGCTAATAAACGTATATATACTGGAAAGTTAGTTGTTTGTATCTTCTATATTTATAACGATTGAACTAATAAATAAAAATTATGAAACCGCATTTTCCTTTTTAAAATAGTCACAAATTTTCTTATTAACTATTTGATGTAAAAAAAATTCAATTGCTTTGTTTCGTTTTTTCATTTAGAAAAATATTGTTCATAATATAAATCGATGCTAACATATGTTAATAGTGTGTTTACGATTGATTAAAACAGTTCATATTATTACAATGCAGACGAAATAATTTGGGATTTCGCAATTGTAATGAAAGCTTTAAATATTAAACGAAGATTTTCAAATAGATAGAAGGGACAGACCTATTAAAACCATGATTTAAGTTAATATGTAATGACTGTTATAACGATAGCACATGTGCAAGGATTATAATACAGTGTTTAACAATGACAAAAACATAAACTAAACACAGTTATATAATACATATCAGTGAGTATCCTGTTTATAAATTAGCCAGACATAAAATATAAAAAGATTAAAAACTAATCATTTTTATGTAGAATTCAAAGGGTGATATCTATCTCAATGCTCCCCTTAATAATGACTGCATCGTGAGATCAATGACTGGTAAAATGACCAATAATGACTGGTATAATGACCAAAGAGGTGACTCTTACTGAATCCAAGAAGAATATTCCAAGACTCGAGAAGAGAAAAACAACTCCATGGTTGTCAG
>JAUZND010006056.1:0-10923 GCA_034780555.1 Coelogynopora nodosa | reverse complement strand
CCCCCCCCCCCCCCCCCCCCCCCCCCCCCCCCCCCCCCCCCCCCCCCCCCCCGCCAAGGTAATTCATTAAATGAATCAAATATTGTCGTTTAATTCAATATGCTAATGTGTAGCTTTCGATAATGAAATATACCATTTGTTCTACTATAAGTTGATTGGTTAGCTGTCTTTTCAATGACAAGGATGTGCTAATTTTATTGCATCAGTTGGCAAAAAGATATAGGGATTTTACGGTAAAATTACTGGCTATTTTGGTCATACATGCCGTGATAATAGTTTTAAAAGAAATAATTAATGACAAGTATGCTAGAATGCAAGTAATCAAGTAATCGATTTAAGTTTTAGCTTGAAATAAATAAATTAAAAATATATGTATATTATTTAGATTATTTTCAAAAATGCAAGATTTCCTGTATATACTAAGAAAATGTTTGTAATTGAACGTATCTAGAGGATTACGCAGGTATTAACAATTCAATATGATATCAATTAAGATTAAAAAACGATTACACACTGCATTGGCTTAATTTGAGACTCCATTATATCTGACAGGAATTGAATAAACGTAACTATATTGTTTCGTTATAGTTCTGTATTAAAAACAGATAACTATATGATCACAATAAATGACATATATAATTTTATTTTTGTTGGTAACATTTTTAACAAAAAAGTTTCATGTTACATATATAAATAAAACAGAAGAAAAAATCCTTTTTTATATTATACATTATTGAAAAAAAACATAAAAACCAAAGCATTTGTTATTTAAGACTATTCAAAAACAAACATTTACCTATATCTTGACGGAGGCTGTAGAAAAAAAAAGATAAATATTAAAATCTTTTGTTCAAATAAATCGATAAAACCATGTTTAAATAATTGTTTTAAATAATGATTTGATAATAATCTCACTGTCATCGCTTTTATAGGGATGTCTCTGGTAATATGAATCATCAATTAAGAATAAACATTATTAAAAATAAAAAGGTTGCTGCGAACATTTCGTTAGAACAGGCAACCGGAGAATGAATATACGGTGGTAAAGAAGGTTCACATTGTGTTAAAATGCTCTGTTTGGTCGTTTCAACTATAATAAATACAGTTTCCGAATGTTGCACAACATGTACGTTGATGAACTGTAGTTCAGGCAGAATGTTTGAGAACCAAATCATAATTTTTTTAGACTAGTAACAAAACAGCGCTTATTTAAAATGATGTCGAACATGTAAATAATGTATTGCTAAAAATATAGTGACTTCTCTTTACTATCGTATATTCACGGGGAGTATTTCATTTCTATTATCCACGGTTTCTATTGTTTATCACTGTTATTATGTATTTGGGATTTTTATTATCATTTATAATTTTCTATTTGAGATTACTATTTCTATTTGGGATTTCTAGTTCTATTTGGGATTACTATTTCTATTTGGGATTACTATATCTAATTAGGACTATTAATTTAATTGGAATTGATTTTTTATAAAATAAAAATCTAATTTAAAAGCTTTAATAAAAAAAGTATCAATACTAAGAATTTCAAATAAACACCGGATTTAAAAATAATAATTTATTAATGAAGTTTTAACAATAAATGAAATAGAAATTTAATATCCTAAAATGACTTTTTAATTAATCTTTTTGTATACAAAATAATAAATGAATTGTTTAAGTATTAATCAATGACGAATATTTTCTTTCAGTATGTACGTGAGACACCTGCAGCACAATGGATCGAATCCTTGTAATTGAGTATCAAAATGGCTTAGTCGCCATGATCGATGTTACTATACATATATATATGATGTATGTATATATATGAAATAAGTTTTTGTTTTCTCTAGCTCATTGTTTTATTTGGAATATTTACTTTTCTGTAAAGTATAAATGATAAGAGTCTATTTTGTACTGCCGTCTAAACTCATTAAACTGTCCTACCTCGAGTATGATTATTATTTTTTATACAAACCTATACAGCGGACTCTATATGTGTTTTATAATTAACCGTTATTTGCATTTGTCAAATATGCATGTATATTGACTAAATTATTGACTAAATTATTGATTAAATTATTGACTAAATTATTGACTAAATTATTGACTAAATTATTGACTAAATTATTGATTAAATTATTGACTAAATCATGCAAATTTAAAACAGAAAATATATAGTTACATGTTTGGTTCACCCGCCAAGATCTGTGATCCACCTGCCAAGATCTGTAGTTCATTCGCCAAGTTATGTAGTTCATCTTCCGGCGATAAAACTCCTGGATGTACTAAAATAATTTGATGAATTAAATGTTTATAATTAGTTTTGAACAAACAGATTAAATACTGAAAAAACGTTGGATTATACTTTGGTTATATAATATATATATAATTTTCATGAAAAATTTGTCAAGACTTTTTCCAGGCATTTAAAAAAACGAATGCCACATATTTTAGGAAAGTCTTGAGAAGAATGGCTTAATAAACGCATAAAAGAAATGCTAATATCAGCACCGTTCGTGCTTATGCGAAAATAGTATATTTAGAATATAATATATACAAACGTATATATAAACATACAATATATATATACCCTAACCTTATATAAACACTTTCCGAGTGCAATAATTATTATGTTCCAGGAAGTTTTCATTTCGTGCTAATTTGAAGTTGTCATCAATGCTATTTAATTATAACGAAAGTTTTGAAAACCGCCTTTTTTGTTTATTTAGCATTCAATTTTATCGGTGTATTGTAATATATTCTATTGTAGGATTTATTTAAAAACAATTTAAGGATAAACAGAAAATAAACAAACATGTGCATTACTAATTAATTAATGTGCGCACAGTATAACATGTAATAATATAGAAATACATATGAAACGTAAATTAATTATCTGATTCAATAGCCAATAATTGAGTACATGATAATTCGTATTATACATATAGAAATTCTACAAGGGAACATCCAGTCTAGTGGTGATTGTAATTGAAATTAAAACTAACAAACTATGCTATGGTAATATAATATCTTGTTATATTGTCATATTTTAATGGATTTACTGCCTTTTTGAAAATTTGAATTCCTTACAAAGAGAGCATAATAAATTCTTACAAACACGATTAACTATATTATTTTCAGACTTCTATTTCAAAGAATAAATACTGCATCAAATAGCACAACAGTTATAAAAGAAGTGTCTTTTCTTGTATTGTTAAAAATGTAAGTACATACTTAAGCTATTTTTGTATATAAGTGAAAGCTAATCGGTCGTAAACTACTGCAATTAAATATATTAAGCCTTCAACTTGACCACTTGTCATAATTATTTATGATTGCAGGAGTTGTGTATAGGCAGCCAGAAAATGAACAACCCGACCAACACATAATAATGAGTTAGAGGGTTCTTTGTCGTATAGTTAACAAAATATGTAATAAATTGATGAATAATTAGACTTTTTGAAGTGATCACAGTAATGACAATTGCTTGTCAAAAAAGGAACCAGGGAGAGAATATATAGACCTTGAATGCGGTCAGGTGGTGTTACTGAGTTAGGTAGCTAAACAGGAAGCTAAAATAAACATATAATAGCAATTTAAAGAACGTTAAATGTTCAAAACATTATGTAATGTTTTAATCAATTTTAATTAGTATATTTCAACTTTAATGCACTTATTTCCTTAATAATGTATATTTGATATCTACGAATCATACATAATTCCGAATCATTAAAGGATTAAATGCTAAAAACATGTAGATAATTCTATAAAATGATCTACAAATAATTTAATATGAAATACTTTAAATGTATAGCGACCATTTTTATCGACCTTCTAAAATCCCGTCCATACTTTGAATATCTAACGTCCTTCCAATTTATCCTTTTTGTCTATCTGAGATATCTTTTGCATTGACGACCTGTGACAAATAGGTTACATTTTATATGTAGATTTAAGTCACAACCTTCCCAATATTAATGAGATTAAAATAAATCTAGATCATTGACAGTGATTCTTTGAGGTCTCAAAACTTATATTTTAAACATTTAGACAATAATAATAAATTGACATGCCATAGCTAAATGAAACAAGGAATGTATTATACAAGATTTTACGATGATGACAAGCATTGTATTATAGTTCACGGATTTCAACCTGTCTAGAACATACAATATATCAATCTTATTATCAAGACTTTGAAAGGCGATTTCATAACCTTCTTGCAATTCTATAAATATAATATATTATATTTGTGTGTAGAAAACGAAACCCGATAGCTAAACATTTGTTGACATGTTGATCTCAATTTTTGAAATATAAATTTAATGATTTAGTAAGTGAACTGTTTTATTATTAACTATAATACATAAAATACTTATTTGACTAATTCAATATTCGTTAAATAAAACAATTATAAACATTTCAATATGCTGGTTAAAATAATAATAATAAAAATAAATAGAAAGAGTGGACATACTTTATTGAATTCAGATAATTGTACTTACAAAACGGTCTCTAATTACCAAATAGACTCTATACAGAAGAAACCATTATGGACCAAATCATTAGTCCATATTTAAATTCCACTAGATAAACTATTATTTAAATGTGTTTTACCTTTGGAAACAACTAATTATGATAGATAATAATATTTCCTTAAATGACTGGATCCATTGTGCAGACTATGACACTCAAGTTAATTAAAACAAAACTGTCTCATTCATAAATATTTGTATTCAGTATAAAATACATATCATACTGATAGTCTTTGTAATTTAATATCTCGAATTTTTAGGATTTAATTAAGGTAACACTAAATTACGTCACGAAAAAACCGTAAAATTGATAAATTCACATTATATGCGACTGTGAAAAACATCATACCATCTCTTTTGAGAAGTTCGTGGGAAATGTGTAAAAATGTTTTTTTCAGGACCAACTAATAAAATGATATTCACGCACAATATACAGAGGAAAACTATTTAGCTTTCTCGCAGCGACAACTTATTTCCAGATATGGCAATCTGAACAGCTTTTATTAAAGAGAGTGCCATATGTAGGGGATACCATTAAATAATGTATTTGAGTACTCTATGAATGTGTGAAGCCTACTCCAACAACATACTCCATACTCCAACTCCTGCTCTTCACAACTAAGACAAACTCGAGATAATAAAATATATTGTATGTCAAACAGGGTATTAAATTAAAACGTACACAGTCGTACGCAAAGTCATATCCACAAAAATATTGATACAAATAAAATTCTTCCGCCAACCATCTACTCGAATGGATTTCGTAGAAATTACGGCCTTGATCAACTTAATTGAAGGACTACCAGTTATATATTTAAGCGCATCGTAATACAGTGAAATATGATTACAAAATTAGAAATTCAAAGTAGAATTTCTAAAAATGCGTTTAAATGATTTATTTCACATTTTTATAACCGTGAAAGGTAAACAAGAATTGAAAACGACAAAAGTGGAGCATCCTCAATCAAGTTCATGAAGTTCCACAGTTTTAGGACCTATCTTATTTGCATTCTATACTCTAGACAGTGCAAACATATAGTAACAGAGTCACAACAATCTTGACAAGGTTCAGCTCAATTCGTAAACCGTACGACATTAATTGCACGCATGGAGAAAGAATAAATTATACACAGACGAAGCAAATCAAAAGATAGAATCAATAAATATACATATATGCATATGCGATAAACAAACTCGCTGCATATAACCAATTAAAACCCAGATAATAAGATGTGAATTTGCGCAGACCAGAAACCAACCACAATCATCGACTAAGATTGAAAACAAAAAAGGAAATAATAATCCTTGAAGGAATCATCAATTATGAACTTAAATGAAATGTGCACTGTATGAATGCAACACGATTGAAGCAAATCAAAGAACCACACGTCCTTTTCCCGATAAGGATAGCATTACTCATTGGTCATTCCATATACCTTATAACATGTCTAACGCTTTTTAATAAAGGGAGTACCGATGTTGTACATTCAATTTCAAGAACATATAAATTCAAAGAAATAGCTATCATCCCTCAGAAGGAAACATATCGCGGTAGCAATAGCATATCATACATGTAAAACACCACGGACCGATCAGATGAGAAACGACGCAAGACAAACACTACTCAAACATGTACAATATTATGCGTTGCGTCGCGCTTGGAGGGCATAGGCCTTGGGAGATGGTTTACTAGCAAATAACAGATAGGAGAATATCAGAGACCGGAGCTGAAGAAGCACTAAAACTTATGATGATTGGTTGGCGAAAAAAGCTGTGTAATCGAATTAATATAACAGCTCTGATGAACAAGATAATTGACTTATATAACGTCCAATAACTTATAAATGTGTTATATATGGTATGTTATGCTATATAGTTTACTATTTATAATAATCAATTTAAACCGTAATGCACAAAATGGTTTACTTTAACAATGGATTCAAAACACAATACAAAACACATATATAGAAATTTCCTTAAAAAATATAATTAAAATTTACCGAATGTAACAAATGCTTGATATTCGATCAAGCATCTAAAAATTACAATTAATAACCAGATGATTGTAAAAATAACTCATTATTAAGAGACATTAAACTTTATAAAATCTGCATACACACACTCCATGATTAAATTAAAATGTGTGACATAGTTGCGTAATGCATGTATGTATAGATAACCTAGATTAAAAAAGTACAATGAAAAATGATAGTATTGTAATGTAACTATACTGCTGTTTTATTGTTACCAATTATTTTCATTATGGAATAACATTTTAAGAACGTCCATAAATAAAATGTACATTTATTTGAATAATTTGCTAAGTAAATATATATTTTGATAAATAGTTCTGTATAATATTTTTTATAAAATGCTAATAATTTCTGATAAGTATTTAATTATATGTTGTAGCCATATCAAATATACTCAATTTATAGTATTAAAATCATTTCATTCTTTCTCACCAGCACAATCAGCTATCAAAATGGTTCGCCATTTTTCATGTTCAACGCTATTAATAGTCTGAAATTCCGCTGCTCCTGCACTTGACAAAAGGTCGACAGGAACGATTTTCAGAACGTTCGTTTCAATAATTTCAGTAAATTGATAGTCACTAAGTTTGAAAAATTTCTCTGGTGCCACACAACCTAAGCTGGCATCTGAAATATAAAGTACAAATGAAAATTATTTTATAACGATATAGTGTTCAAAAGTGAATTTTAAATTATATAAATACCGTGTTCGGATCCATATATGTTAAGGAATCCGCTTTCAACCTTTACGAATTTGCGCGCATTACTTTGGCAGTCAGTCAAATAGCCTTCATCCCTGTTTGTAGATAATTGAGCTTGTGACATATTAGTGGGAAAAGGAACTTTTGTATTTAATTATTTTCATTAATGTTAAAACTCACACTCGATAAATCAGGAAATATTGTACAAATTAATCCTGTTAAATTTGGATGGTATTGTTTCACGGTATATTTGATTATAAAGAGATGATTTCTAACAGTGGATCACAAGTAATTACACTTGTACGGGAATATATACATCTATATATATATATAGTTTATCATTTTTACATCCGTGTCAGATCATCATGCTATCTATAATCTAATTCTAACAAGTGATGTATATATATACAGTATATATGTGACTCATACGTAAAACAACACAAAACCCATATATATGCTATATTGACCCGTATGCTACATTGACCCATATATGCTATATTGACCCATATATGCTATATTGACCCATATGCTATATTGACCCATATATGCTATATTGATCCATATATGCTATATTGACCCATATATGCTATATTGACCCATATATGCTATATTGACCCATATGCTACATTGACCCATATATGCTATATTGACCCATATGCTATATTGACCCATATATGCTATATTGACCCATATAGGCTATATTGACCCATATGCTACATTGACCCATATGCTACATTGACCCATATGCTATATTGACCCATATATGCTATATTGACCCATATAAATGTATGCTACATATATTGACCCATATATGCTACATTGACCCATATATGCTATATTGACCCATATATATATATGCTATTTTGACCCATATATTGTATGCTATATTGACCCATACATGCTATTTTGACCCATATGCTATTTTGACCCATATGCTATATTGACCCATATATGCTATTTTGACCCATATTTTGTATGCTATATTGACCCATATATGCTACATTGAACCATATGCTATATTGACCCATATGCTATATTGACCCATATATGCTATATTGACCCATATATGCTATTTTGACCCATATATGCTATATTGACCCATATATGCTATATTGACCCATATATGCTAAAACTTTTGATCAAATTGACTTGATTATTTTTGCATCTGATTCCAGATCACGAGAACTTAAAAAGTTTAGTATACTATTATATATATGACTTTTTTGTGATATTAAATAATTCAACTTTTTATATTTTGAATCTGCGGCAATTATACTGATCACAAAAGTAAATGGTGGCCGATCAATAACAACTATTAAAGACAAATACACACGTCATCAACTCAACCTTTGACTTTGTTGATTTTAGTGTACACAGGAAACATTTAACAACTCTGGTGAGTAAAATCATTTAAAAAATTGTAGATTCAATATTTAATAGGTGTGTATTTTAATATTGTGTATGTTAAACCAATAAAAATTAAATATAATAACGTATTATTATTTAACGAGACTCTTTTTAGTAAGATTGACAATTGTAATACACTTGCAGGACTTTTTGTTGAGTTTTATAAGTATAACATAAAATACATTACACATGTTCTTATTTATTTAGTGTGCATTATCCATTTGTATACACAGATACACGTGTAATAAATTATTTAAAACTAGTGGCAAAAATAATAATTGTACAACAACAACAAAAAACGTTAAATTATTTGTATAAATTATCGTAGTACTCTATAAAATCGAAAACACAAAAAACCTAAACCGATTCACCAATGAGCTAGGCAAAACCCAAAACTTCTAAAAGTTGAAAGGATAGCAGAAAGAACAAGTAGGAGGGCCTGGGATGACAACATGTGACACCATCTCCTCTAAAACCTCTTCGCAGAACCTGTCACTACTGTAACAAATTATTTGTATTATATATTAGTCTATATATATTATTACATGTTTTGGCCTTTTTGCAAGGATATGTATTTAACATAATTTAGTATGTATTTTGAATTCATTCATCGTGTGTAATGTACATAATATAACATATATATTATTAAGCTGGGTCCCCCAGAAAGCTATTATTATAAAGCTATTGTTATAATCAACATCGGGTATACATATAGTAATAATCAAATAATTAACTGGTGATAAAAGGAATTCAACTGTCCCTAAAAATAGCCGCACGGTGAGCCCATATAACTTTAAATAAATAGAAGCGATTTGTTGATCTTTTCATCGGCAGTTTAAGGCGAAAATCATGTTGAAGTTTGTCACTTTTTAAGTCAATTATAGATATAGAACCACTGTTTATAGGAATCTAACATTACATTTGATTTGTAATGGTACATCAAATTAGAGACAACTATTCAAATAAGCAACAGTTAATAAGCAGCACGTATGCGGCATATTAGGCAGTATTATTTATTCTGTAATAATGTATGTTATTGTAATCATTGAATGAACCAAATGCAAGTAAATTAATGTTTAATTAAAATAAAATAAACAAATGTATACTAAATGTGTAGAATGTAAGTTGGATAAATCCAGAACAGTAATTCTATGGTTGACGCAAGATAACAATGTATTCTAATGTTCAAGAAAAATTACAGTAAAACGTTTATTCTACAAAAACATACTTATTTCAACAGTGTTAGAGAATATACAAGAAACAGACACATGTGAATAATACAACTATTAAGTTATCAAGTCTGCCGAAGAGTAATGGTGCAGATTTAATGAATATTTATTTATAAATCGCAACAATATATATATGAAAACAAATAATTTTGACATAAAAATAAACAATTAATAAAAATGCCATTTAAATGTTTATTACTTCTATTACAAATATATACTTACGAAATGGAACGGGCCCAAAAAACAATATCGATTGCCGACCCAAAATGATCAATGCGCTCCGTTGATATATATATATATATTGTATATTAGTCTATTGGGCACTACAAGTATCGAATATGCCCCGTATTTAGTGGGGCCCAATCGAATGGCATTCGACATTTTCGGTCACATTCGATTTGTAAAACTATATAGTATAAATTTATATTATTATTTCTCAATTTGATAACAAGAAGAACGGAGAGCATGACTCTTGTTACACACTATGAAGATGAGCCCACAAATAATATAAAAACGCATTCATTTTTGAGAGAGTATTTAGTATACAGGTGTAAGATTTGTACAGATGAGCAACCAGGGCTATCTTATATACCAAGAGAGAAACGAATTTCCCAAGTGGCGTTTTTAAAATATCAAGTATAAGGCTTTTCAAAATGTTGAGTTTAAAGACGTGTTAATCGTTGATTAAGGAGGATCACAATTTTTATTATCAGAGGGAGGGGGTACATCCGTTTAGCCCCTCCTTAGTTGTAACACTATCGCATACATAAATATATAATTAAAATAATAGTCTGTAAAATAGTACATACATGTATGTCGGAATATCCGAAATAACCGGATACAATGGATTTATTTAATAAATATAATGTGCTACTATTTAGTAGTATGGAAGTTAATATTCCTATATAAAACTTATAATTGACAACATGAACAGTAGATATTTGTATACAGGGTGATCCAAAAGTCCTTGCCGCTAGAACACTGAGATAATATATTTACATAATTACTTTATAAATGAATA
>JAUZND010006055.1:0-10924 GCA_034780555.1 Coelogynopora nodosa | reverse complement strand
AATGTTCAATTGTGTTCAAATGTTAAATTCTGTTCAAATGTTCAATTGTGTTCAAATGTTCAATTGTGTTCAAATGTATTTAATTGTGTTCAAATGTATTTAATTGTGTTCAAATGTATTTAATTGTGTTGAGTTGTATTTAATTGTGTTTGATTGTATTTAATTGTGTTTGATTGTGTTCAAATGTTCAATTGTGTTCAAATGTTCAATTGTGTTCAAATGTTCAATTGTGTTCAAATGTTAAATTCTGTTCAAATGTTCAATTGTGTTCAAATGTTAAATTCTGTTCAAATGTTCAATTGTGTTCAAATGTTCAATTGTGTTCAAATGTTCAATTGTGTTCAAATGTTCAATTGTGTTTAAATGTTTAATTGTGATCGTGTTCTCTAAATAACTATATATATATACCCTATATACCTTATATATATAATTCTTTGTTTATTGGAAATGCTTTCGATATTTTTTCAACCTGAACAATCGAATTTTTTTGATATTTAACCTATATATTGTGAACATTTACATATTAGTATTCTGTTTAGAATATTCTAATATAAACTACTAATACTTGTATTTAATATATGGTTACAAATTAAATATTTTCAAATATTTATAAATGTTTTTAGGTATACCTATATACCTATATATAGCACATATTTCAATTCTCAAAAGTCTGTGATATATATATATAGATATGATTGGCTCCTGTATTAATAATTGTTACTATTACATTTTGTAAATAACATGTATATATCAAAATATACATATTAATTTATATTAAAATAATTAAAAAAAATTACGTTACTTCAATTGCTTATATTGCATACTATCAACTGAAAAAAATGTATAAGTTTAGTTTTGGTATATATACTTAGTTCGATAAAACTATATATACATTCAACAAAAAGCGTGTTTTTCAACAAATATAATTAATATTACTAAATTTGTGCGTTTTGAATTTTAATGTATATATCCTATATATATGTTAACTTTATTTTACAATGATATAATTATCACTATATACTGGTTAATGATAATATTGTAGTTAATCATTAATCAGGCAGGAATACACGCAGGGGTGGTTTAGGAAGGGCATTGCCAGCATTTGCCCTCCTCCCAATCATTTGCCATATATAATGTGAATATAACATCATTTTGGCGTTTTTTTAATCTGATCTGAATCCTTAAATATTTAGTTATGAACTCATTTTGTACATCTGTTATGATATTACACATGTAATTTCATATTTTTATTATATACAGTACAGTTAATTGAAGTGTTATAAATATTCATAAAAATATGGCTGATTCATCATAATTTTACTATAAAATTAATTACATATTTTTTCATTCCGATGATTGATGTAATATGATAAACAAAAAGCACATATAAATATTGACGTGTTATAATCTATAATAACGTATTAGATATTGGTGAATATAATAACGATAAAGTCACTTTTAAAGAATAGAACATTTATAATATGTACCACTCATAAAGTGTAGTCCCACATTAAAAAGTTAGATGTACAATACATTAAATACATATTAAAATGGAAAATAAATTTTCGCAATGCAAAGTATAGTATGGTGTTTTGAAAATGTTAAAAATAATTATTTATACGAAAAGAAAATGTTGTACGAAATATATCCTAAATTTATGATAAGATAAAAATAAAAGGAAATAGTTTTCAAATATTAATCGTGTAATGATGTTGGAAGGTACGACTTTTCACCCGTAAATTTAGGTTTTATATTTTAATCATGTAATTATTTATGTGTCATTATCTGATCATGCATATTATTAACAGGCACGTACCTAACGATTTCTATATAGGGGGTGCTCTTTAAGCCTTTTATTACAAAACGACATGACCATATTCTATAATATCAAATATATATATATATATACTGTATAAGCGGCCTGCATGATGCACACCTTTCAAAACGAATATTAAGATCACGTGCTTTAAATTCAAGTTATTTTAAGGGAGACTATCATAATTGAAGTTATTTTAATCACATAGAGGTTTGAGGTCCGCACTCCAGTCAACACCATCAGCATCATATTATTCCAAGGTCCACCTTTGCCATCATATATATTAGATATAAATAACAAAAAGGGAAATTGTCTCCGCATTTCCAATCTATCATTAACTTTTTATGGTGATGATTTTAAATGTTTTGCCCATAATAAAGCTGTTTGTTGGCTCCCAAGTTTCAATACTATATTAACATCAATGCCCGTCAGGTTTATCAGGGCGAATTCTGGGGAAATTTGAGTGCGGGTCTAATCCATCATTTAGCGCGGAATAGTTCTCCGGTGACACCGTGGAGTCGTTCCAGGCTTCTTCAGCAACTGCCTTCTCCCGTCCTTCCTTGCTGGCATGAACCTTCTCCGCACAGCACTTCTCACTATACCAACGCCCCCCCGCCCTCTCTCCTCTCTCGCACCTCCATTCTCGATCCGTCACATTTACTTAGATTGACTATAATATATATTATATGGAGAAAGGGAATAATGCCATTAAAAGCTTGGCAATCCAAGGTCCACAATAAAACTATAAGTTCGAATGCCTTTTCACGAAGCGCTGATATAATTACTATTATATATCACAATTAAGTCATTCCACACCAATTATCTTTTATTACTTTCGTTTCACTTGCTAAAATTGAGGAAAATTGAAATATTTTTCGTTTATTGTATAATCACAGATCAATTATGGAATGAGCTGGGGAGATCGCCCCATATAGGCCTACTCAGCAGCCTGAGACAAACGGAAGGGAACTTATCAACTATTTGGCCGTGTTTATTGTTCATTATCTTTATTAATAAGTATAGTGGTAAATATCATCGCTATTGTCTTTCATCAATGAAGACCCGTGCTAGGCTGAAACCAAAGGTGGCAAAACATAATATTCTGTTTTCATATATAGGAGCAATTAAATACCAATTATAGTTTGACATCGGCGCCTGCTTGGGCACATAAATATGATTAGATTGATCGATGATAATATAACTATGAAGTATAACAAGGTTTAGCATGCGGGACCATGACACGATAAAGGGATACAATATTAACATATATTTATATATATAAATAATATTTATAAACCTATTTATTAGGCAACTCCTTCTCAACAGTTATCAATATGTATAAAAAAAACTGTCATATGATAATACGGTTGTCAATAATATATTTTAAAATGTAAAAAGAAATATTGAGATGATGTGTATTATAGTATGAAGATTTTGTGTAAAATTTTAAACGTTAAAAATAGTAATATAATAATATAGAATAGAATTATAACAGAATTGTAATAGAATTAAATAATATAATTTGATTAATATATGTTTATGTATATATATAAATAATAAATATAATAATATAATTAAAATAAAATGATATAATATTATATTATAGGTGCGGCACAAACTGAACAACCTCCTATATAAATATAACTGTTAAACCCCCGAGTATATATAGATATATTGTAATATTGCTCGATCGATATAGAGACACTGTAAACTCAAATCGGTCGAATGAGGAGATGTATTCACTTGAAAATGTAACCAAAATAATGCAGGCGTATATTTTATACTTAATTTTTAAAGGTTGATAAAAATTGTCTGTTGGTCCGATTTCAGAAACATTAAAAATAAAATATACTTTAAAATTATAAACACATTTTATCCTGTCATAATATACATGTTATGTATAAAATAATTAATAACTTATTCATGGGCACTTATAACTAGTTGAAATATGTGCATTTTTTGTTAATATGTACAATGGTCTATGACTATTCAAATGACTTATGTAACAGTATAACATTACAACGTATATTTAAATCTTTTAATCACTTTTGCATGATTTTAATGTGTTTTTAAACATACCTTTTGGGATATTTATTTATATGGATAATCGCGGCTAAAATGAAATTCTTCAAATTATTCAAATTATTCAAAATAATTAAATTATTCAAATTATTCAAAGTCTTGAAATTATTCAAATTATTCAAAATATTCATGTTATTAAAATTATTCAAATTATTCAAATTATTCAAATTATTCAAATTATTCAAATTATTTAAATTATTCAAATTATTCAATTGATTCAATTGATTCATTTATTTCGAATGACTCATATGACAGGGACCGCGACACGATTATTTATTGTTGGTCCATACTTTGCTGAAAAAGACAATATACTGCATCGTATTTAGACTACGCGAGTTAGTGTAGCCGCACCGAAAAAAATCACATTTTATGTTGTAAAATGACTCTTAGAGGATCAACTGCTTTTTAATTGTTTACAGGCGGTATTCTATTTCGTAATTTTTTTTATTATTTTCCAATTTCCAGGAGAAAAAAAACGTTTCATTAACTCCTTGGAAAAGCCTAAGAAATTTCCTGGAAAAATTTCAAAAGGAAATAGATGTCATTTTATGTAAAATTTATTATGGAAAAAAAATTTGGGACCTAAAATAATGATTCTAAAATATATATCCTAAAATTGCAGCCAAAATGTATTTATATAATTGCAAATATTGTACATTTTTAATTTATCTCGAAAAACGTTTGTTATAGCACGAATAAGTAAAATAAATGGAAATGAAAATATTAAATTATATACATATTATACCTAGTTAATTAGAAACAAAAAATCCATGAATAGAATATTTTTATTTTGTAAAAAAATATTTTTGTTAAATATTTAATAAATTAGGTATATATAGCCTATATATATATGATCATATATGATTAAACTTAAATATTTACGACCAACTTGCGATATACAAAAGGTACAGTAACTAACTCAAAACATTATATATGTATGTTGATGATGTGAACGTTTTCATATTTTTTGTTGCTAAATGCATTACTTTCACATTATTTTTATCGATGTTAATATTGTAATATATCATTTAATATATATATATATAAACCGTATACTAATATATTTACGAAACATACTGTCTCTAAATATTTTAACATATCCATTTGTGTGAATATATATATACAAACATTTTAAACAAATGATTCAAAACTTAATGTCAAGGAATTATTATTATAGTGTATATTAATAACATTTAAATCTGTAAACAATTGTAACATACATTGAGAAATGATAATGTCGCAAATTTTACTGAAAATATACATAACTTGTCGGATCATGTTTACTAGGCCTATAGGTATGTACAACAAACAATCTAGGAAAACATAACACAATATTTATATAAGAAGAAACCAAAACATAACATACAAAACAAAATATATAAGGTGAGAGTCAGATTAAGTTGGAGAAAAATTAATATTGACATAAAAAGGCACATTTTAAAAACAATGTAAAATGGCAATAATTGATTTCAAACAATGAAGAAAAAGTAAAAACTAAACTCAACACGTTTAGTGTTCCGCGCCGCGTTTGGTGTGAATAGTGTTTATCACAATAGCGACTAAATTAATTGACTTGAAGAAATCAATGTTCTACTAATACAACTGGCTAAACTTAAAACTTAGAAATACAAGTTTGTGATACGCTATATAGGAATGATATACGGTCATATTATGGCGTATTGTGCATATTACATAATACGTAGTAAGTGAAAAACGATACAACAAGCATCCCATACACGCAATGGGGTATGAAAGACGGATTAGAATACCACAGCTATCAAGACAATTTTATAAAAAATAAACAAATACATAATATATAGTCAAATGTTAAGCGATTTATTAGGAATTATTTTAAAGTTATCCGGAAACACCGGCACCGAGCACATCTGCGTCAACAAAGTCTGATTCGAAGTGTGCTTCTCAACTGCACCGGTCTGAATGGCCAATCCAGCGTGGGCCATCATATGGTCCAGCATGTGGGTCTCAAGGTTCTCTTGGGACAAGAGTTTGATCCCGCAGAGCTCGCAGTCTTCCACCGAACCGCTGGGCATCTCGGCCGCCACCAGCGAATACTCCTCGGATTCGAAGAAGTTCTCATTCAAATCACCAAAACTTTGCGGCTTACTTCCGTCTCCAAAGAAGGCGGAAGGCTGCTTTCGATTGCAGCTAGGTGACTTTCTAGCGAGTAAGGCCTCCATGCTGTACGGACTGATGTGCGCCGGAGGAGGTGAAGGTGGGGAGGAGGAGGTGGGTGACTTCGGTTTCTCCACCAGTGCAGCTGCGGCGGCAAAGCACCCGGCGGCTCCAGTCGCCAGATGGACTGGGGAGGCAATGACACTCCAGTAATGGGAGACCACCGATGAGGGGGGGGCCTCCGTGGAGGAGGACCGGGACCCGGGACCGTCAAGCGTGCCACCGACGCCGCCACTGCCGGTGGAGAGCTTGGGTTTGTGCCAGCGACGGTGGGAGGCCAGGTTGGCGGGGCAGTTGAACACCTTCCAGGGTCGTGGGGTGTAAGAAAGAGTTTACGAGATATAGATAAGTTGCGTGTGCAGCATATGCGATATAAGAGCATGATTTCAGTTTACCAACATTATTCTTTAAAAAAATTACCGTATATATAGCATTATATACAATATATGTAAATATATATATTATCTGGCATAATTTCGCACGATATAAATATTTTTAATATGTTATTGTATTGTTGAGAATTAGTATAAACATGAATTATATTTTTAAATCCACTGTTGTCAATAAAAATCTATATTATCTATAAGAACTTTCAGAGAATTAGAGATAATATTAAAAAATCAGTCTATATAAAACTATATAGTAAATACATTTAATTTATTATTAATAGAAGGTGAAAGGAACATGAACTAAACAATTTATAATGTTTTTACACTTATTATAAAAGATATGTTAGAAATAAGAAATTATTAAAAAATATATACTTTGCAGATATCTCACTTTTTAAATTAAAACATGATTTAAGTAGTTGAGTTTAACAAATGTATAATCTAATATCCCATATAATAGTTTACATAATAGTATATAAAAATGAACAGATCCTTAATACTATTTGATTATCAATTAATGTAATAATAATTCACCTTATTGCACTCGGGACAGCGGTACTCAATGTGCAAAATTCGCGGACACTTATGTTGGGCGAGTAGAAAGGCATCCCCGTACACCTCCCGGCACAGCCGGCAGACGTAAGCCCCCAGACAGTTGTCAATCTTGGCCAACTCGGCGCGAGCCTCGGGAGTGGCCGCCACACAGTTGAGGCTGTTGTCGATGTCCCCCTTCACTATCGTGCACTCACTGGGCAGACCAGCCGACTCCATGCTCGCCTCCACCTTCCCCACCGGGCTCTGGTCGATAATTATCCCACTGACCGGCGGCGTCGACTCGTCGTGGCCGAAGCTGGTCGTCACCTTGCGGGCGGCGCCCTTTGACCGCTTGTTGTCGTGACTCTTGAGCGAGGCAGAGGGGGTGTGTGTCGGAGGTTTGTCGTATCGTCGCTTACCCCCCGGGGGGGGCAGCAGGTCATGTTTACCGGCCGACATCATCATCGCGTTCTTGGAGTAGAAGGCCGCTGCCGCCGCCGCCGCCACCGCCGCCGCTGGATAGGCGTTATTTGAGACGCCGGAGTGGTGGTGGTTGAGGGGTAGAAGAGACTTGCTCGCCGCGATCATCATAGAGAGGTCGGGGTGACGGGGAGGCTGGTGCATGCTTGGGGGGGCCGCGGAAGGTGGCATACTGAACGGGTTGTGCTGTGAGGGTGGCAGGAGCTGTTGATGGAAGTGGGGCGGCATGACGGGGCCGCCTGGGAAGAAGGAGTAGGAGAAGGGCGGGAGCGCTGGCAGGCCGAGTTTGACCATATCGCAGAGAGGGGGCAGCATGAACGACATGCCGAGCGGGAGCGCCTTGACAGGATCAAAGAAGGACGACTTGTTTTCGTCGGGGAGGCTCTTCATGTCAAGTTCTGGGAAGCTGGAGAACATGTTCGACATCCCGATTTGCGTTCGCGGCATTCTGGTGATGTGCGCTGTTTGGAAATGAGTTCATGAGTTGCGATACGCAGAATTTATTTGTTTCAGAGACTGTATTGTTATTTGGAAACGCCTCTACTGCCGAGAAAAGTTCCTCTTCTCGACGAATCTTGCGATTGGATGCTCAGTTTCTCCCACTCTTTTTTGTTAATTGTGAGTATAGCTATATAGACAATGGATAGCCTCATCGCAGTAAATAAGCTAACTCATTCCCTTATAATTGTGAATAATTGGCACGACATGAATTAGCCAGGTCTGTTATAATTGGTAGAAATGTCGCTTTTATAAAAATGGGCAGTATATCGTATATACTCGTATTAAATGCCTTATTTACTATATATATAAAATATGATAATGTTTTAAAATGATTTCAATGCTTTCTATAGACTTATTTTACGTTTATAGATTCTGTAGATATAGGTACGGAGGTTCCTATATACATATATATATATATACATAATGCCATATATTCACAGAACAAAATTTACAGTTAAAAATTTTTGGGATGCTTTATACACAACCAATTGTCTAATTTATTGTCTGCGGCATTTATATAGCTATGTTATATATAAAATAGTATGCAATATTTTATAACAATATAAAGAAATTTATATGTCGATTTAGGCTGTAAAATTCATATTGTATATTTAGGTAAACCATTTATGTTTAATAAATATATAATAAAATATCCTATATATATTATAACCGATAATGATTATTAATAATAATATTAATATACACGGAAAAAATTAGTATATAGGCCTACCATAAATCCCATAAATTGATGTTTACAAACAGATTTTATAATCCTGTAATTTAGCGAGAAAGTTAGAATATAAATTTAGTGCAAAAATCTTCATGTTTTCACTATATATATATACATTATATACGCTCGCCTATATAATGAGGGATATTTTATTTAATTGTTGTTAATAGATCTTAAAATAGATGTTAAATTTTTGTTTTGTTAATTTAATTATATATTTAAAAACAAATCAGTCATCTTTGCCAAAATATGATTTCACATAGATAGAGATAACGCAATCTGTCTTCGAATATTCGCTGCCTATACACCCCTATATACCAATATTATATATAACACTAACTTTGCAGTAATCTATAATAATACGCGAACATCGCAATCTCAGAAACGCCGATTCCACGTGCAAATCGGAATATATAATACTAGCCCTGCCAACTATATACATAAAATAATAGGTACCTCTCTATACACCTATTATATACGGTAACAATATATATTCCAATAATATATCATTTTCCCAAGAAATCGGAGTTGTGGGATCACAAATTGTGCCAATTGTTTTCACACCACTTGACGGTGTCAGCGCATTTCGGTGTAATTGCCTAATAGTGATCACATCAGGGGACACTGTGCAAATACGCGCGCAGGGCTCTAACGCACGGGAAACATTTGCAAATCTTATTAGGTATTATATAGCGACAGTCTTTAATGCTATATAGTGGCATTGTTCCAACAACCGCCGGCCGATAGATAAGTCGACGTCTTCTTTTTTAGAATCTGGCAATTATTTGTTTTATTCGGTCGGTGGTTACCTCAATGTTTTCCTTGTGGGAACAAGCTAGCTATCTCTCCCACGTTCTAATATGCGGGATAGTGAGTTTTGCTCCGAGTGAGATTGTCAGGAATTGGCTATGTTTTATTATACTGCAGAAATGAACATGTTTTTTATCGTGTATAACAGAGACTTAAACAATCTCAATATTTTAATCTAATTTATATTGTCGGACATAATCATTAAACTCTTCTATCTTGCGTATGGATATAATTTAATGATTTTATAGTATTGATATAAATACGTTTATAGTGTAGTAAAGTTAGAGAAAAAGTTATTTTTTGAAAGATGTTTTACGGTATATATAAATACTTATAAATATAGAAATGTGTATATTAATATTTAAAATTAAGATTTAAAGTTTATGATTACAGGGGCGTTGGAAACATTTTGTATAATTGGTAGGGCCGAATTTTAACTTTTTTCATATTTTTCAAATTGGACCATCCCTGATGGAGTAAAAGAATGAAGACTATATATCTGCATGAAATGTATATTACACGTTATCGAATACTAAGCTGTGCATGTGTGTTCAGTGACGTCTTTCTATAAGCATGTAATTGTTAGTCTTTGTAATTGTATTCTTCTAACACAAACAGATAGAACTAATTCGAGAAATGTGCATACAAATTAAAAAAGTTTAGTGCTAAGTATTGATAGGCCTATAGGGCCAGATCCATCTTGGGCTCTATATACCCACCGAATGTTGGTCGGGAAATGGCTTTACCGGCCCTCCTGGTTCCGCCGTCCTGATAAATGCACTATTGTTGAAATATATAATACTAGAGATGGGGATATTTAAATATGTAAATTTAAAGACCAGATAAAGAAAATTAAATGGTGTATTTTCGCCTTGAAAAATCAATATTTGACACAATTAACAATATACTTGTTTATACAAACATATATAATTCGAATTATATATGATTATATCTATTACGTTTGTCTCGGGGTTCGACTTAAACAACAAATATTAAAAAATTACAAAATGTTGAGACTATATACCTATGTATAATATTATATAGTCGTGGTTTGACTTACTACACAGAAAATGATGGGATAGTCAAATGGTTGAAATATATTCCTGTCAAGTGTTGAGTCAAAATACAAAATATTTTTATTTAAAAAAATTTAAAACTTATTCCTATACTCAAACTTATACATGAAACACATTTTATGGAACACTATATTGATTTTATTAAATAATTTAGCTAATTAGCTAATTTATCATTTTTCTATTGTTATATACTTTAATTTTATTTTTTCTCATTTTTTACTATGAAATTACAATTAGGCATTCATATATAAATAAAAAGCAATTTTGCAACTGTTCTGCTTTGGGGGGGGGGGGGGGGGGGGGGGGGGGGGGG
>JAUZND010006054.1:0-31439 GCA_034780555.1 Coelogynopora nodosa | reverse complement strand
TATTAAAATTATTTATTAAAATAACCAGCAATTTAAAATAATACTCAAATAACATTTATACTACTTATAGCTTATTTAAATAAGTAGTATAATTATAAAATATATCAACAAATATAGATCTTGTGAATTGGAATCAGATGCAAAAAGAATCAAGTCAATTGGTTGCATTGAACAAAAGTTTTAGCATTTATTGGTGAATATATAGCATATATGGTTATTTTCCTATAGTTTTTGTAACTGGAGTTTATGATGTAATCAGGTCATAAAAATTATACTTCGATTAATTTTTTTGAAAATTAAAATTGCTTGACAAGTATTTGGGAGGTATCTGTATAACAAATTACAGCCAAATCGGATAGTAGAAAGTTTGGTTTTCCAGGGGAGTTTCATTATATAAATTATAATGACCATATGGCATTCAAGTAATAATTTGAGAGATATACATTGTATAATGCAGATTAAACCAGAACATTATAATTTCTTGCTTCTTACAGATTGATATAAGTATATTTAATATAAACATAATTAAATTTTAATAAAAAATAATAAGTGGTCTTAAATTACAAATATCATTTAGAAGTACTTAGAAGATTTCTAGCCTCATGTATGTTTTCCATTATATAACCCTAAAGAACCATCCAGTTGCTACATAGTACAATAATTTAAAATTATATATTTTTTAACTAATAAAATACAGTCCCTCTACTTTTAACATAGCATGCCTGGAAGTATGGAATTAATCTTTTATATGCTACCATGGTAACCTATGAAATGCAAACTATTTAGCAAGTATAAACTAACAAATATTACTGGCATTTTCAATGAGCTATATTTATAGATGTATGTGCAAACCAGTCAAATTGTTTTTATTTTAGGAATTGTTTAAATTCAAACATTAACTATAATATGAACTAACATAATAATAAAAACTATACAAAAATATGATCAGTATTAAATTATACTAAAATATATATTGTATGGTTAGTTCATATTATATAAATAACCCTTTTATTATTTACCATGAAATATTTTAATTTTAACATGTCTAAATTCCTTATATATTCCAGCATAAAACCAATAAGTTTTCCAATTTTTAATATTTTACCAAATATATTAGTGATTTCCTTTACAGGGTCCCCCCAAAACAGAAAAATATAAATTCTTTTCCCAGTTAGGAAAACACTGGGAAAATAAGGCTTTATTAAAAAATCTTGGAAAACACCAGAAAATACATTTTTGTTATTAAAGCATTCTGTTACTGAACTCACCTCACATACAGATTTATATTATTTGAGGGCTGAGAAAAAATCTTATTTGTCTCTCCTTCACACTACATTGAGAATTCTTTTACTCATTGTTTTAAATGCACAATTAATTTTGATGCTACTCAGCTTTATAGGTTGTTTCCACAGCTTTCAAATCATTATTTTCATGGTTTTTAATTCCTTCCAAATCACATGCCTGCAAATGGCTTACAGACAACACTAGATGCCTTTATTGCATCTCTTCATACATCATTTTCATTTGTGTATCTATATATATAGATATAAGATGCCATCCAGTTTTATTGCATTTCTGATATTTTCACATTATTAGAAGTAATTTAAGTGCTAATATTATTGTTTTACTTATATCTTAATTATCTGTGAACTCTGCATTTACCTTCATAGGTTTCACCTGATCTTATCCATACACAAATTTGGCATAGTTTATGTTAGGCATTTTGTCAATACCTATTAGTATTGGCCATAGCAATGCTGACTGTGAGAATGTCCACTGAAACATTGGAATCACTAATAGTGCTAAAACTGGGTGGTCATATTTTTCATGACATTTTTAGGAATTGTAAATGTGCAACAATGGAACATATACATTATGAAGAAACATATTTTCTACATACTCTATTCACTCTTATTTTATGTATTCTAGCTTACTCCCTTCACTTTTATTATTATGTACTATTCACTCTATATAAATGTTAAGTAATGCATACACTACATACAGGGTGACCATGGCTGCTTGAACTTTAAATTGTATACTTTTAATGATCATTTTAGTAATTTGAAAATTAAAAAAAGATGTAGATGGATATTTGAACTTATTAAAATGTGTATCCTGTTTGTATATACCAGACCTACACATATGTAATGAATTCCCATAATTTTATTAGTTTACTATATATTATGTTGATTGGTATCCACACTAAAAAAATAATTTTAAATTTAATAACCAATTAATTATTAGTTTATTGAATTGTAATAAATTATTATTTCTAATATTTGATCCATTTTATAATTATATTTATCTATTTTAATTATCAGATGAATATACTATTGTCATCTTAAATATCAATAATTTTATTAATAAGGATATTTTAAAAGCAGAATTAAAACATTTTATTTGCTAATTTATGTAATATTAACATGTCTAAATATATAGGATCTATTGACATATATAGAATTTCATTTATAATATATTATTTAGTAATTTATATAGTGTATGTATAATAATTATCATACACATTATAATAACTTTAATAATATTATTTATGTATTTAGAAATATGGCCTATAAAATTAGTGTTAATTAAAACTTTTTTGGTCACTAACTAAAGTAGTCAAGTGCTAATATGTTACTCTTATGAAAATGGAACTAATTTGTTCAAATTGAAGATGATTGGCTGCCGTTGTTGGAAAATTGATAAACTGTTTAGTGTGCTAATACCACTAATAGAGTCTGCTTTTAATTATTTTCAATTTTACTATTCACGAATTTTTTATTTAATTAACTTTGATAAAAAATATCATATTTTTACTAGATTTAGTAAGGTAGTTCATCATAATTTATATATAAAATGTTATTTTGACAATTCTTTGTAATTCTTTATAATTTTGTTGAAGTTTAGATATATGGTTAGATGTAAGTTGTATAGGTATGGACATGTATAGTCATCTCATCTAAGAAGCCACCACCTTCGCCATTTTCACATTTCTCACAGAGTGAGCCAGTGTGAGCCATTTCTAAGCCAGTGTGACATAATGCTTTGAATCATTATAGCAGCCTTTATGTTAATTGAAAAATTCCCTTTATGTTTTATGTTCAATTGAGCATCATCATCACCAGGATGATTTCTTATTAGTATGTGAATTTCATCAATTGCACCAGTTAAATTGGGGTTGATAAATGGTTTGTGCTTGTGCCAGAGTAGGGTATGCAATATCATTTGGTCATTTTCAGTCAAGCTCTCTGGACATCTTCGTGGTACACTTGAAGATCGCTGACTGACTTAATCTACTCATATCACAAATAACCACATGAACACTTTGTGGCATATAATTCTAAAAAGGCCAGAATGTGCCACTCAACACTAATAGATGAATTATATTGAAAGTTTCTGGTTAAATTTCTACAAAGTCTATCAGATATAGCCATAAGTCATTTCTTTAATAAAATGATACCTCAAATGAAATTATTCTCCATTTAATTTCTCAAAAGTTGTCATTCTCATTTATGTTATTTAAATTATGTCACACAACTTGCCTTTATTGTATATATTATTAATTAAATCAATATTTCCAAAATTACAGAAAACTTTCATTATCACAACATTATATGTATGTTAAATTTTATATAGCACTGTTGACATTATTGCAGCGCTTTACAAATACATAACTATTATTAATTATACTATTTCAGTCAGCTAACTTGAATTAGAATAGCCCTTTACCCTCAATACTATTTTTTGCATATGTTGTATCCATTTTAAACTTATACAAATTAAAATTACTTTGTGATACCATGAGTTTTGTTAAAATTTCTTTGAGAATATAGGCCCTTAACTTATATTTTATAAAGATTGTTATATATATATATAATTACAGTAGAATATTGACATTATTTCAAAACAATTAGTTGATATTTTGACATTATTTTTTTACATATTTATTGTATATTCAGTCAAACATTTCTATGTATTCATAACAAAAAATAAGTTCATGTTGAATTTAGAAAAGTTCTATTATTTAATATTTAGAAAATACAGTTTGAAAAATATTTGGTATTGTTGGCATTGTATTTGTATTTTCTAGTGTGACAATTAATAACATCTAGACAAGTCACTTTGTTTTAATTATTTTCCACCAATTGTATGTTTTCTATTTAGTAAATTTGTTTCTTTTAATAGTCTTCATTTTTAAAATTTTCAAAATTATACTAAATGATAGTTTTAAAATAATTTTTTATTTTATGCCTGCTGAATATGTGAATAATACGTTTTTTCTCTGGATTTTTGTACTTGGCAAGACGTCTTATCCCAATATTTTATTCAAAGTTAATAGTATGTGTGTTATATCTTTTTTCTTTTGATAAAAGATAACTATGAAACTATATAAACATTATATTTACAAATTTATTAAATGAATATTTGTAATCAAAATAGAATTTAATAATTTATTTTATCATATGTAAGTTTGTTATTGTTATTATTTTCAGTTGTTTTACAAAATAGTGCAGAAACATTAAACATTGATTTATCATCAGGTTGGTTTTATTTAATAAATTTATGTATATTTATATTGCGCTCATTCTGATATGTACGTTCTCCTTTGTTGATTCTTTAGATGCGACAATCATTTTACAGACCATCGCCTCAGATCTTTTGGAGCTTAAGGACAAGACGCCACCAAAAACACTAGTTATCTATTTCAATGTTCTGGTGACAATAAGTTCACGTTTAATTAGACAAAGTGGCAGTAACCAATGCTACAATCGTTTAGTCCTGCATATGTAAGTTAGAAACATTGTTACACATAATATATACTTTTTAATACACTGACAAATTTTTTACCCCATTTGTATGCTACTATTTACCGTTTTTACTACATTCATAATAAAGTTGTTCGTTTTTAACGTTGTATATATGGCATTTGATTTAGGATAAATCAAAACATTGGTATATAAGTTGTTTCATAAATATTCACGTTATTTAATCTCACCTAGAGTACTTTTGAAATTAATTTCAATTTTTTGTTTCTATTTCTATCTATCTACTCACCAATCCATTCTGATTGATAATTATTATATTGATTTCATGATTTTTACAGGACATGCTTTGTTTTCATTGCATTATTATCTATGTTTTTATTTATGAAAAGAAGTGGTTTCCTAAACATAAACGAAGGTAGAAGCGAAATGAAAATCTATAAGTTACTTTAAAAATCTATAAGCGAACTTTTATGTGAACTGTATAATAGCTAAATTAATGTAAGCTTTGTTTACATTTGATATTGGTCGCTCCAAAATGATATAAATTTTGCAGAATACGAATTGGGTTGTGGAACGACTATAAAGAAGTTCGTTGCGCCGCACTTCGCTGCGTCCGTCATTTTCTCCACACAAAGAAAGATGTTAGTCTATTTCTTGAATTGAAAATTGATTATCTAATCGCTAGGTAAGTAACCGCTGTTTTTTGTATTCATACCTTTGGTATATAACGTGTATTGGTATATTATTCATATATATGCTGATCGGTATTGGTTAATTGAAATTATTGAAATTAATTACTTCAATATATTAAAATATTTAGATCATTAAGGGAATGAATATCGGATAAACAATCTACTATAAATAGAACAAAGAGATAGTAAGTAATGTATATTTATAACTTGATTTACGTTATATACAACATTTTTTATTCTCAATCATTCGCTATTGCTCGTAATGCATCGGTTTCTTTGATTACAAAATTACTTATAACCCTATGTAATTCGACTCACTACTTTAATGTGCTTTGACATTATTCATGAAAATAAAAACAATGACTTCCAGGTATTTATACGTTTAAATATTTACTAAAGGTGTTAGAATAACAGAAATGACACTTATCACATACGCATAATATATAATACATAACTTTAATAATAGAGCGCTTTTAACAACACAATAATATTTCAGATAATATATAAAAAATATTATGTACTCTTTTGTGAGTTTTACCAACCCATAACTAACTCTTGGATCCGATCGATCAGATGTATCGACCTGTCCTTCGAAGACGCGACGACCAGTCCCTGCCGTCAGCTCTACGACACAGAACGGGTGCACGCCCTTCGTCTCCTGAGTCACCTATGTCACCTCACCCCTCAGCTGATGACTCGAGCGCTGGTACAGCCACTCGTCTCCGTTTGTCTGGCAGCTGCAAAGGACAGCACTCAACTGCGCGACCAAGCAGTGCGCGGCTGTCTGCTCATTCTCACGCAGCTGTGTAAGTGGCCCGGGTCTGAAGAGAAAACGTGGTATACACCATTTTGTTATCCTTTGTCTTTAATTATATATTGAATCGCATTCACTTTGAGGCAGTTTTATAAATCATGTTAGATATATGTAGAAATACCAACATTTTTCGTAAAATATTTTAGCAAAATTACAGAATTTATATATTTTTTGTATTATTATTTTATTATATAATATTATACACTTTTCAAATTCATGTTTGGTATTTGATAAGTATTTTAAAAGGCAATAGGTATTTCAAATTAATATGTCTGATATTAACCTGATAAAAAACAAATATAAAAATTAGAATTTCTTTTATATTATATCTTAAATTTATGTACTTTAACATTTTAATATTTCTTCAGGTACTCCCTTGTATATTATTTATGGCGTAATTAGCATAAACAATATTATGTATTGTAGATATACAATTTTTTGTCTTAAAACAAGTATGATACATAATTATAAATAACTAATGTGAATAAATCGCTGTTATAAACCATTGAACTTTGTAATCGATCTACAATAAATATTGCTATGCCGGCCTGTGATTACAATTATCTATCCTCTCACGCCCTGTGTGCTCTAGTCGCCCTGAACCCCAGGCTGGTTCATGCCTGCTGCGGGATGCGAGCCCTTCTGGCGGCTCTACTCTCCTCCGATCGTCAGTCAATGCTCCACTCGACGCGGATATCAGAGGCTATCCTGCTCACCCTGCTCAGTGCGCTCAACACGGCCGACACAAGGGCCTACCTTCCTTTCGGCAACATTGAGGTAGGCCCAGTCGTTGGTGACGTCATAACCTTATTGACTTTTGACTTCTTAATGCATTTTTTATGTGTCCAGAGTGGTGCGGTACTTTTGAAATAATCACTTATATAAAATTGAAATTGTATGGATTAGTTCCCCCAAGCATTTAAAATAAAATCATAAAAATTAATAATATCATTCTAATATTTTTTTCATTTTCAGAAATTAATGACACCGTTCTCAACCTTGTCTTACAACCAAGTTCCCGTTAAGTCAAAAGGAAGAACTAGGTATGTTTGAAGTTCGTTCTTCTGTATTATTTGTATAGTTATTTAATTCTTGTTTAATCAAATTTTCAGCTTTCCTGATGAACAATGCAGCTATTTTGATGCATCTGTGAATTCCCTACTTCTAGTCTTTCGTTCCTGGCCGGGTAAATGTGTTCATTGTGATTTGTTAGGATACATAAATTATAATTTTTATGTCCAATTTTTTTCTGATTTTATTTCAGGACTTTTATATTTTTGTCAGCCCAACAGCGAAGGTATTCGCTCACTAACAAGCGTGTTAAGCTTAGGTCATACTGAATCCAGGGTAAGTTTGAGATTATATATTTTTAAGGTTAGTTGAATCTACATAGATGTTTACGGCTGATTATGATTTATATGCTTCCAACTATTATATAATTGCTTCCAAGTATTATATAATTTCTTGTATTTGGGCTTGTTTTTTCTCATATTATGTTCATATTTCAACACAATATTTATATATGAATATTTCATATATTTATAGCTTTATATATATTTTAAAATTATATATAATTATATATATATAATTTTTATAATAATTATATTTATATATAATTTTCAAATATTGTATATTATATTTGTATCTTTTCACAGAATTTATTGTCGTAATGAATGTTTACGTTAAATATGTTAATGATAATATGTTATAGTTGTGGGATACAATTTTTATTTACGTACTTTTATCGTTAAAGTTTTGATTATATGGCAAATTATTTTATTTTTCAAATATTATTTGATTGTTTTCTATATAACGTTACTGACTTTAGATATTATTTGTAGCGAATTAATGTTATCACAATTATCTTAATTTATTAGTGTCATTAACCTAGTTATAACTCGTTAATGTATTTTTAGATCTTAGAATAACAGAGTTCCTACCAGCCCTGTTTATCTCCTGGATATAATAATATGTTAGAAATTTTTTTCAATCCTAGATATTTTTTTGTATAGTATAAAATGTAAAAAAGCTCTTTTTTTGCTACTGCTTTAAATTCTAACCATTGATTGAATCTTTTAAAATACTATAATTCTTTCAACGTTTTTTAATGTGTATTAAATATTTTAAAATGTGTAAAATCTTTTTTTTCTCTAAAAATCACCAGGATTTAGTTTTTATGTTGTCCTGGATATCCTGAATATGTTTTGGATATTCTTTTCAGAAGACAGTAGGAACCCTGAATAACTTTCATATTTTATTTACTATTATACGTCATAACTATTGTTTTAAAATAATAGTAGGTTATTCCCTTACTTTCCAGCGGCAACTGCTCAATTTCCTTTATGACCTCTTCCTCATTCCAAAACCAAAGAAGGAAACAGCCGATTTCCAGGAATCCTTGCTCGAATATGTTCCTCGATTCCAGGCTCACGAGTGGAGTCTATCCCAAGGTTTCGTGGCTGAAGAGGGGCTAACTCTTATCCCATACAGTTCGCATACGAAACTCAACATAATTGACAACCATCTCGCTCTTCTGTTAGCTCTCTTTGTGGATTGTGGCCTTTTTGAGGTGAGTGAGCACGATTTGGCTGCTTGAAAGCCTCATTGTTTTATTAGTTTATTTTTTTAAAGTTGGCGAATAGAATTTATTGTTTATTTTTATCATCTTTTAAATAGACTTTCGTTTATAAGTTTATTTTGATATTATTTGACTCATTAAGTAATGAGCAAATAATTTAGGGTGGTCGATACTAACTTAAAGTTGTCACTACTACCGATAACAAATTAATCGTTTGCTTTCTTTTTGAAATGATAGTAGCTTCTAATAAACATAGTATATCTATTGCGAATTTAAAAATAATATTTGATCCTTTTGGTACGAAAAATAACTGTTGGCTTGTTCATTATTAGTAGTAAGTAAATTTTAAAGTCAACTTTTATTTGAGATCGAGTGCTCTTGTCGCTCACTCTAAATTATTTAGGATATTTTTAAACTGTTAAAAGGTTTTTGCATAATCAGTCAATAAAACTATAGATTTGTTGAATCAGCAGTACATGATTATAAATTGAGTTAACTCAAATTATGTACCTACTGACCATAACCACAAGTAATGTTCTGCAATTCTGTCCAACAGAAATAAATACAGATGTAACGTTAGTGATTTATATATTTTTTACAAACTTTATATATTGTATAGGCTGTTCTTTCTCTTAAATTAACCTTGTGAATAATAATTTTAAGCAATTTAATTCAGTACATTCAAATAATATTTTATATATATATATTTGAAAATTATTATTTGCCTATTGATTTATATTTTCAATTTTTAAATGATGTCTAAATTCTTTTCCTCTTTTGCTAGGGCCTCAGTGAAGCCGTGGGAGATTCTGACGAGAGTGTTGCTGTCAAGGCTGGAATCCTGTTGGGTCAGCTTACTCATCTGGTGAGGATTTTTTAAATAATATTATATAATTAAATTAAGTTTTACAAATGAGAATAGGTCGCTGGTATTGTTCGTAGTCATTTAAACTCCATGAATCATAACACATTGCCTCTCACCTACAGGCGTCAGTTCTGATGCCATCCGAGCACCCACTGAGTTGTCGTACCAACATCGCGGAACTCCTTAAGTCCTTGAAGAGCCAACGCGCCCTCCACTGGCTGGAGCGTGTGTACAAGTTGAAGGAGCAGCCAGCGCGACCCTTCTCGCCATTCCTACTCTATCTAAACGGTCAGGCGAGTGAGTTGGCCAACCTGGATGGTAATCGACAGCCCCCCTTGCCAAGGGTAAGAAGTCTATTATGATTGAATTATTGATAAATTTGTTCATACTATCTCGATATTGTTTTGCATAACTATTCGAAGTGCAGACATGAGATTTATAAGTTTTTTGAATGCACTTTGACCATTTTTTCTGTATTAAATTAACATATTACAATATTTAATTAATATCAAATAAAAGCATATTACTGTTACATTTAGTTCAGAAAGCATGTAATATTGTTTTATTTGAAAGCTGTGAAACTGTTATTTAGATAATTTTAAAGAACGACAGCTTTAAACAAAATAACATTGTGAATATTTGATATTATATATGGCTAATAATGAAAGTCATTTATTAGTCCGTTCATATTCATGTTGGTTATTTGTTTATTTTGTAACGTATTATTATTGTTATTAGGACAAATATAGCATATAGGGATTTTATGATTATTTTATGTGTAATAAAAATATGTTAAGGCAGCGATTTATACTTTCACTAATAACTTTTCAATTTCTTTCCGAAGCGTCTAGTATCTACGGAGTGTTTGTTAATGTTTAATAATTTTTAATATGTAAATAAAAAATATCCTACATTACAATGAAAATTTTTATATTAAGAAGTAAATCTTAATTTTGATATGTCGTTTGACCTAAAAAAATAGCTGTTAATAATAATAACAAAATAACTAAAAAATAAAATGTTTTACTTGGCCTGTTTTGAACGCATCTATTAATATATAATTTTTTTAACAATTATGTAATATTCTAATAATGTACATACATTTAATATAGTAAATTTTTAGGTAATACATTTAAAACAGTAAATTCTTGGTGCGATTATCGCTCTCAAATGGTAGGATCTCTGTTTCATTCTATTATTTCTAATTTTACCCACTAGTCAATGGACTTGGTTTTTGACCAAGTGGTCTGTGAGTCAGAAGTTCTCTCGGGTAGCACTGGTAAGGGACTCAACTTTCTCGAATGTCAGCCCAATCGGTGGGACTGGGAACTGCTGGTCTGCTTCACAAGGAAGTTAGTCAAGTTAAAAGCTCCCGTGTCCTGGGATGAATTTGGAAGATTAAAGTGAGTAAATACGGTCTTCGATTTTCCTGGAATGAAATGATATAATATATGGTTTAATTATTAAGATTTTTAAGAAATATTACACCACTATACTAATTAAACATTTTTATTTAATATTAATACAATTAAAAATGTCAGTTATGAGTGCAGGTAGGTCAATTATGATTGTATGTTTATAAATATATTATATATTAATATTATATATATTTACTGTTAAAATATCCATTATCATAAGAAACTGAAATTTATTATTTGTTATGATTAATGCATGACTACATTATTCTACCTACAATATGATTTTTTACATTGTATGGTAATAAGCAGGGGCGGATCCAACTTTTCTTGTACAGGAAGGTTGGGAAATTTAAAAAAAGAATCTTTGTTGTGTTATGGCTACACAACCATGAGGCCTCTAAATTGACGGTGGTTAACACCAATCAATTTGAGCTATTCATATTTAGAAATCAGTTTATTTATAAGTAATATTATTATTAAGTAAATAAAAATTTGATAAAAAAATCAATTTTTTTATATAATAAATTTTTTTAAATTTCCGAAATGGGGGGGGTGGGGGGGGGTTGCAATCCCCCCCCCCCCCTCCACCAACCTGGATCCGCCAATGAGAGGGATATTTTAGATTTTGAGGTTAAAATGGCCGAATACTATTAAATTCCGAACTGCCAATTTGGTGTGTTTCAGAGTACTTCGACGCTTGATGTATTTCTTGTCACCGTCCAAATACGTGACTTCTCAGTCCTCCCCGCAGCCTGTTAATCTGTGTCAGATGGCCAGCGACTGGCCTCACGCTCGGAAGGTTGGCATTGTTGCCACAGATCTCCTGTATCATCTCTCCCTCTATCCAGATGTATGTATGCGGGAACAACTTAATTGTGGGCATTACGATTTTTAAGATTTTATATTCATTAAAGACCTGATTTTAATAGGTTGCAGACCTTTCAACTGTTCCGCTTAATTAGTAAAATGTCCCATTTACTTTTTAATTCTAATTAAAGAAAACTATTTAAATCATGTGTTAAAACTAACTTTATATAACGCTAGTATTATATATCTAATTTTAGTATTTGAATATTTTACTAGCCTCTGTTTCATCAAATCAGTTTTCTTTAAATTTTGTTATTGTCGACGGGAGTTTGTCAGATTGTTAATTAATAATTAAGTATGTATAACTAATCATATTAGAACTATAAATGTTTCCATTTCTTTTTATTATAATGATGTTTTATTATTATATAGCCTAAAGTTTTTTCTCAAAAAGTTATCTTATATTGCTTTGTTCTTTATTTGTTCAATTCACATTTACATAGATTGCAACACATAATTTGTAAAATTTCAATATCGCTAAAAATTTATTTAAATCATATTTATTGTGTCAGTGAAATTATAACGATTTTGAAAATACTGTTTTGCTTTTAATTTTTCGGGTGTCTTCGCTCCCCTAAACATTTGACCAGGGGCAAATCTCTTGAGTCTAACCAGGGCTTCGGACTTGAATCCCACCAGGGTGTGAAGTTGGCAGATCTGAAGGAAAAATATTAATTAATAAATTAATTATAATATGGCGGCCATTACATTGGTGTAAAAACTCACCTACTAATTTTTTTAAAGCGTTAATTGAAATTTTTCACATAGTTAAATTTGTTCAAATTTCTCAATTAAGCTAAGCTTTTTTGTAGTTAGAATTCAAGTTGAAAAGTTAAGTATAAAGCACACTTTAATTTAATTTTTTGTTTTTCAATATAAATTTGGTGCATTTTTTACCATGTAAATTATCTAGAAATTGAATACGCCCAAGAACAATTCAGGTATATTATTATGTAATTTCTTATCAATTACATTTCTTATAATTTACAACTGTCTGTCATGTAAAAATCGAACTACAAGCCAGTTACCTACCATCTGCACTGCATGCCATCCACAGGGCAGCGACCAACTCGTGTTACTACGCGACTTCCTGGGTAGATTTCGCGACTGTCTCACTGCCGTGCTCCCTAACAAGCAATCCACCAGCACCACTAATGGTTCCTACTCTGGCGGGACTGGCCAGTCCTCCTCTAGTCTACGTACTATGGAGGCTAACACAGCCACTTGTAAGAATGACAATTTATGAAATATATATATTCGAAATTTGCGTATATATATTTGAATTGTACTCCTATTTTTTTATTAGCTTATAGTAGAATTTTCTGGATGATTGTGAAAAATTAATAATTTTATTTACTTAGGATATGTATAGATTCCATATTACAAACAATAGGATAACCTATGGCCCAACCTGAATGTATTAATCATGCTCCTAGTCAGGCTATAAATGGCTTTAATAGAATAAAGTAATTAATTAATCCGTATAATAAAGATTAAATAATAATTGATACTTTTCGATCAAATTATTGTTATAGGATTTTCTTATATTTTTTAATAATAATATTTTCAAATTTTATGCATAATCTTTATACTTAGTGAAAAAAATTGTATTGCATTTTCAGTGTTATGCCAACATACCCTGAAATCCGATAACTAATTGCCATTTTAATAAACACAACTCCAGTCACCTCCTCCAACCAGTCGTCGGGCAGTAGCAACAACACGAGTACAGCCGAGCCAAGCTTCTCAGTCTACCAGCTGGAGCAGAGCTGTGCTGCCCTCCTCTTCCTAGCCGTGTGCCGACTAACAGTGACCGAGCGGGGCGAGGAGCTACTGGAGGCCTGCGGAGTGACGGAGACCGTCAAGTCACTCATTGACTACTCGCCGGAGTCCTGCTATGCCAAACTAGTGATCAGCTCCGTGGACTATACGAGGGATGGGCTGGGCAGGGTTCTGCTGGCTTCCGTTGTCACGTCTGTTAGTGAGGTTGGTGGTTTTTTTTTGCTGTCATGGTGTAGATAAACTCGACTGACTGAACATGTCCTTTTTTGGTGACGTCGAATGATTTGTAATGAATATGCCACAATGTCGAGGAAGAATATTAATCAAAATATTGTCATGATGTTTATGATTAATTACTTTTGAAATAATAATGATGTTGCTGTATTTGTTTATGATGTAGGCCTAGTATACAAATTTGTTCATTCTAATTTTAAAAGTGAACTTGGTAAGGAATTAAAAATGTTTGTAAATTTATTGAAATTAAAAAAAAACTTAATTTTACTTTAAAAAATTACAAAAAATTTAATATCTTGTTTAATATGATTTTATACTAGAAGCACTGTTGAGGTTTTCATTTCCCCAGTGCTTCCTAGCCTATGATGCTAACTTTAATAATCCAAAAAGTGGAGTATTATTCAACTAATAACTCGTAATCCAACTTCTACAATCCACACTCTTTTCTTCTCGTTACATCTTTTCATCCGGAAAGGAACCAACATCGGACAATAGCTGCTCAACACTTTTACTCTGATTGTCTAAAAGACAATGTAGATGTGATGAATATATTGTTATTCAATCCGTATAATCAGTTATTACTCAACATATGTATAACATAATATTTGATTCTTTACATTTAATTTAGCAAACATAACCTTCGTAATTTTTTTACTAAAAAAATATGTAAGTCACGTCATAATGCGCAGCAGTTTTTAAAATTATGGTTATTAGATATATAAATTATAATTATTAATAAAACAATTAATATACCTCCAATAAACTACCTTCATATACCATATTATTACGTGTAATTAACATTATTTTATATCGATACGCCTGATCATCTTAATCATTATGTCATATTAATATATTTAGCGTACTTTTTCTAAGTTTATAATGTTAATATTTCAATCTTGCCTTTTTTTGGACCTGTTTAGGAGGCTCGATTGTATGCGGCTCGTTTCCTCCGTCTTCTACTTCGTGTCAACATCCCATTCTTCCCTCATTTCTGCATGGACTTATTAATCAAACAACTTCATGACCAGTCTTTGCAGGCACACAGAGAAGCCCTAGATGCACTTCAGGTATCCGTTTGTTAGAGTAAATAGGTTCCTGTAAACTTAACTACTTATTTTATTCAAATATAAATATAAGACAATTTTAACATTGTGTTTATTCAATGTTGTTCACATAAATATTTTTATTTCCTTGCACCTTTATTACTCTGTATAAGTATTTCTTTACACCATTATTATTAAAATAGATTCTTTTTAAATTGCATACTATATTTATCTTCACATATAAATTTTACTTCTAAAGCCATCGCAGACATTGAAGATCGAAACTGTAAAAACGTTGGTGCATTGGATATATTTAAAACTACATAATTTCGAATTTTAATATATCTATTGGTATTATAATAAAGGCGTCACCATACACTTCTAATAATTTAGAGTTTAAAAAAATCTTTTGAACATTAGTAGTATAGGAAAGGTCGATTCGAGCAAACATTTTTGACCTAAACACGATTTTTGACCGTACGCCCTACCAATCTACTCCACCCCACCAACCCCAACCTTACAAATATTTGTAAGTAGTATATAATATTGATCTCATATTTGTGAGTCATCATACCAATTTTGTTGACATAGGTTACTATCCTAAAAAAATATACCCAATGAAAGATTTTTGCGTATTTATGATCCGGATCGTAACAAATTTAAATGGGGAGGAGGTGGGTGTAGGTTGTAGGGTGTGCTCGAATCGACTCTTTCTATACTACTAACATTAAAAGCTATCCGAAAAAGACTTGTGCCTAATTCTATATTTATACTTTATACTCCATGTCTGTTGAACTGGTTAAATAGGTAGTTTCGTGATAACTTTCTTTCCATCCGTGTTCAATGCAGGAAGCCTGTGAAAGTGAGGCCAATCTCAACACCCTTAACAGCCAGTCACTGGTGATTGTTCATCTCGGTTATCCAGGCCACGTGATCTTCGCTCGGCTTCTTGCAGTTCAGTCTATTTTCAACCAACTCAAGGACAATGAAAGTGTCAGCTATCTGTTGGACCAATGGCGCGAGGTTAGTTCTTTATTTTGTGTAATTTTAGTTTTGCTTTAGTTCCATTCGCTATAGTTATACATGCATAGTTAAATTATTTACTTAACAAAACGTCCTTATATACTTTTTATTAATCTAACATTATAAAAAGATAATAATGCTAAAACATTACATAACTATTATCTGACGATTAGTTGATTATTCGTTAGTTAGAGCGCATTTTTCAGTGACAAAAATAAACAAAACAATTTGTAACAAAACCAATAAATAGAATAAAGTGAAGGTGAGGAGGGCTTTTGTATTATATTGGTAAACAATTAACCATATGTTGTACTACGCATACGTCTATTCTTAAATTGAATAGGTACCTTAAATTAAAAGCAATAATCGAGAGCGGGTATAATAATATGTTTACCTTCTACCTGCCAAATATGCTTTATGACTTTTCTTATTTTTAACACAAAATAACTTGTTATAATTGATTTATGAATATCTTCATATTTCGGCAAGACTTTGACCAAATTATGGACTAAAAAAGTATGAGTGTTAGAACCTAATATATATGCTATGACGTTATTAAGGTATATATTGCGAATTTATTTATAATTTGTTTTATTAAGGTTCTAATATGCAAAATTATAAATTTTTACTTCGTTCATTTTAATGTTAAATTGCTAGGGTTCAATGCAAGAATTGTTTCGCCACGTATACCCCTCCTCCTCACCCTGTCTGCCTCGGTCAGAGTTTTAACCAGGAGTATGCGCGGCGGCTTGAGGAAGTGATCTTCGAGGCACTCACTAGTTACGAGCGCCCATCAGAAGCCGGGGCCGAGGACCTGGGCCGGTTCTCCTCCTCCCGTGTCAAGTCGGTCCCACGAGAGCTCATCCTGCCCTCGCATCCTTACGGGAGTTTAGTCCAGCACCGGGATGGTATGGAGCTGTTATTGAGGCGGGGGGACCTCCAGGTAGGCAGCCGTTCACCATGGAGTTGATCAACTTAGGTTTAAACAATATTTCACTTCAGATAAATTAGGTCAAAAAATCTATTAATTTGTGGTCTCAGATGTATAAATATATTTTTGTCATTACCTCCTAATCATAAAAATATTATATCTAAATTTCATAAATATATTTTCATTCGTTAGAAAAGCCATGGGAGATTGAAATATTATTAAATGACTCTTAAAAAATATAGAAATATTTTATTTTTTCCAGAATATTAGGTATGTTTTTATACATTTGATAAAATGCGGTAAATATTTCAAAATGACATATTTGTATTTATTATCTAGATGTATTTACATGTTCTTTATTAATATATATTTTATTGTCTATTAGAAAGTTTCTATAATAATATTAAGTAAGTAACGGAGATGAAAGGTGATTAATATTAGTTAATAATTTTGTTGAGGTCTTTTCAATTCTAACATGCTGACTAATTAATATTATAATAAGTAAAACTACTTGATTTAAAAAAAAATCGTACGTTAATATTTGTCAAATAAATTAGTTAACATTGATCGTAAACTACGAACTTAAAAGTACACAAAGAGTATGTAATATATATAATCAATAAAAAAAATTCTCCAATGTTTAATATAATGCTATTGTATTCTTATACAGTGAACATCGATCGTATCTCAGAGTTGCCAGACGTCCGGACTTCATCCTGACGTCCTGATTGTCCGGATTTAGAAAAGGGGTGTACTTTCCCGTATTTTATTAACTGTCAAATTTTTAGCTAACTTCCTCCAAAAGTTGAACTTGTAAAAAAAATCTGATATTTAGATGTAATTCAAATAAAATTGACTAAATTTCTAACTTTCTGAAAATACAATGAAATAGTATATCAGTGGGGAGGGGGTAGTGGGGATATTTTAGAATTGTTTAAAGTTCATTTCAATCGTTCCAATTGTTTTCACCATTATAAATAGCCTCGAATTAAAAAAAATTGGCTAAATAATTGGAAATCCGGACAAATTGGCAATAAATCCGGACGCTCAAAAATTTTTTTTCGCTTCGCGGCGATTGTGGGTTGCTAGCTACGCTCGCAACCATGGCGTCCGGATTATTTTTTCTTCACATCTGAAAATCTTCCTATCTTGCTTCTATGCTTTTCAAACGTCTGTCGTTCTCTCCCTTCTGAACTGCCTACTCTACAGGCGGCACTGGACGTGGTTCTGGACCCTGAGAGTAGTGTGCAGGCGGAGGTCGGACTGAAGGCGGCTCTGTGGGCGCTGAGTCATGTGGCCACCTCCACGTGGGGTATCAGTTGGGCGGTGCTGAACGATCTGGTGGGCTGTCTTCGCCGGCTTACTGAGACCAGCGAGTCACTCACTGTCAGGGGGTAAGTTGACAGCAGTCCTGTGGTCGCACTGCATTGTGGAGGCGTGGTTTGCTTACTCCATAGTTGTACTTTTTATTTTCAATCATGGTTAGTGAAGTATATCGCTTAGTAGCCATAAATATGTTAAGTAATAAATACAGATTATAAAACCAGTGTCGCTTTTAAGATACTTGTTATGTTGTACATTTATCAATATTTACATTAATATAGTATTTTGAAATATCGAGTTATTAATCGATTATTACACTTTGTCTACAATAGGTTGCATTCATATTTTTATGAATGGTTAATTATATAAAATTTTCGCAGTAAAATGCTTTGTGTATATACAGACTACGTGTGGAAAGTATAATTATAAAGCATGTTCATTCATTGATAAAATTGAATGCTGTTTGTTTTATGAGTAGTAATTTTTTTAAAGGTGACATTTGAGCAATAATGCTTCTTTTCGCCACCAAATGGAATCTATTAACATATTCTCGATTTGTAGAGCCTGATTCTTACCTGCTCGTTTCGGCTAATCCTTTGGTTAGTTTTAAAAACTTAACTGCTGTTTAAATACATGTTCATTTTAATAAATAGAATGGTAGCCATAACATCACTCACTCCTAAAATCAAAGCAAATAATGAGACATGGATTAACTTGGAAATTACAAATGCATCCGAGATATCCAAAAAACGCAGAAATTGCAATAATTGATTCAAATTTAATTTATTAGTTACTAAAACTGTGGATCCATGACATCAACATGTTCAGTTGACGATTGTCATTGCCCCCCCACCCCCGCGCTGGTTAGAACCGCCTTCTGGTGCATGGGTTTGATAGGCTCCACACCGCAGGGGGCAGACTTGCTCAAGAAGGAGGGTTGGCTGGCGGTACGCAGCAATCGTCTCAACAAGTGGCCTCTGCTTCTTGACAACTACGACCTCTCGGAGGGCGGTCTGAAGCGTGGCAGTCGCTCGGCGGACAAGTCGAGTCAGTGGGGCTTTGCTGCCTTTTGTCCCTCCCCAGCTTCTACTGGTGAGCTGTCTGCCTTGCGGTTTTTATAGGGTTTCACGTTGTGTAATAAATTTATATATATAGTATTATAGGTACAATTTGTACTGCATCGACTAATTTGAAGCATAATTATTATTGCTGATTGGTCATAAATTGCAACCATTGATCATGTCGAATTGAATACTTTATGTTTAGATTGTAAATCGCAATTAACATAGTTAAGACTACGATGTTACTAAATCATTCACTATTCTATTATATTGAATGAAATCAGGTTATTTTGTGATGAAACTTGTGATCTTGATGATGTTTTCGTTGTGTTATTACTTTTTTTTCTGTTTCACTAACTAACTTTTTTTCTAAGACTAACATAAAAAAAGAGTAAAATAAGAAGGTGTAATGCATTGCTGACAATATTATTAAAAAAATTAATTTATGGTTTTCTATTACGAATTTGGTTACCGTTTGGTTTCATATTTTAAGTTGTCTAGATACAAGTAAGTACCTATTCGTAAACATATCAAAACATGTTATTGTTTATATTTATTTAATACAGAATAAATAGTAATTTATGTATTTTAATATTATTATTATACTTTACTGATTTATTGACATATTTATTTGATGTCAAAAGTTTCATGATAATATAATAAACTTTTTTTATAATGTTAAAAAGGTTATACTTCTAGTTTTGCCCCGAATTTTATATAGATAATTTCTCCGTTGTTTTTCTTTCTAACTATGTCTCAATAAGTTATTAAGAAAATTAATTTAACCTTTTGTTCGAACCTAATTAATTATTTTCAATATATCCATCACGCCTCATATTATTAAAATCAGCAACACATGAAAACTAGGCAAGTTAACTAATCTTGATTAATAATATTTTAGTATAAATAAATCAAAATATCAATGTTTTGTTCTTCATTGGTGAAAATTCGATAATTAAAATCAGGAATTGACAATCTTTTTAAAAGCCGGGAACAAATCCAGAAACAGGATTGTGTTAGAGAGCCCAACTGGTATAAACTTTCTAATATTTCTGAAAATGATTGGGATTTTTTTAACTGTTTTAGGGCTGCAGGGAAGGAACTTGAGGAACGCGGTTGAGAATAACTTAATTAAATGCTTTTCAATCTATTTGCTTGATTAGATATCCAATCTTCTTCATCTGATGTAACAAGCCGCAACGGTTCATTTACATCTGAAGTAACTATTGCGTCGAGGAAGAATACTCTCGAAACAGGCGACATTCATGAATTGCAGTTTACTTCTGAATCGTGGACAGATAAATTTAGTATCAATGGAACCAGTAAGTTTTTTTTTATAATTGCATATTTAATTTCTTTGTATTTATTCATTATGTATTTGTAAATTAAAGTACTTTAATTGCACCGGTAATTCTGCTTTTTTATTTTTTATTTAATTTAATAAAAAAAGTTATTGTTTCTACAATCACAAATAATTGTTATTACTGTCGTGAAAAATCTGTGGTAAGGTAATTTATTTTTTGTCGTATTGCGCTAACCGTTATTAAAATTATGTCAGTTTTATATAATTGCTCATTATTCACGGAATTGGGGCACATTTAAATATTATGTATTCTTTGTCTATGTGACTTTACCAAGAATTACTAGCCTATATTAAAAATGATGTACCTCATCAAAATATGTCATTATTATAATTATAAAGACTATGATTATGATTATCATAACAAATACAGTTAATTTGTTAGCTTCGTCAAATACAGAAATCGTATTTGCAATTTATATTTTGTGTTACAAATACATATATTTTGTTCGAAATTCTCCAAGACTATATTTTGTAATACCATACAATATAGTGTAAATAGTTTCATTGCAATTAATACATTAAATAACAAATAATATGAACTATAGTAATAACACATTATAAATGCATTAAATTAAAAATAATAATTAGGGAAAAAACTTTAAATATTTCAATTATAAGTATTGTAAGTGTAATTATTTAATTAAGAACGTAATACATTTCCGTATATGATTATACGTTGAATATTACTGACATGTCAACTTTTTTAATTGTACGTGATGCAGTTAAAATCAAGTACTTAAAATCAAATCCATCTTGATTTCATTTAAATGTTTTCATGCCAGGTTTTTTAATCCAGGTTTTCTAAGAAAAGAACCAACTTTAGAAGTTGGTGTATTAATGTATTTGTAAATCTTATTGTATTAATGCAATGCAAAGTTCGTTTGTTAAAATATTGATTCAGTCAATGAGTCCTACTATTCAATACAGCCGTATTTATTTTTATTGTCTGTCATAAAGTTTCGGCATGTTTTATTTGTTGACACTATTCCTAGATTAAATTTTGATTACAATATATCTAACCCAGAAATGTAGGCTATTCTTAATTGATTTTATTCGTGGTTGATGCTTACTGCTGAAAGTAATTATTTGTGTCTAACATAATTATGATAATATACTTATGCATTTTAAATTTTTATGTGTGTATCTAAAAGCCGCCTACCAAAATATTATACTCGTTTCGCACTACATGCAGTTTATCAGTAATATATTGTAAATAAATAATAAGGTTAAAAAAATTTTGAAGGCCTCTTTATTTAATATATATGTGTTTGCATTTTTATTTACCTTACATTATTTTATTCCATGAATTTGAATTTTCTTCACAATGCTAAACTCCCTAGATGCGAATCCATGGCCATCTCCCAACCGAAGTTTGTCGGTAAAGACCACCAGCAACCCACGAGCCACACGCAGCCGTCTCAGCGACCTCATGATGACTCGAAAGCCAAGCTCCTACTGGCAGCATCAACAGCAGGCGAACCAACGCAAGGACTCCCTAGTGACCAGTAGCCATGACGTCCACGGCTTCGCCACTCTGCAACGGATTCGGACACGACAGTCGGCCGACATAGTGACGGGGAGGCATCAACTGTCCATGGGTCGGCACACCGAGTCCTTCGAGGAGACACTGTTGTCGATCACGGCTGATACAACGCAGAGCACGTTGCACAGGAGTTCTCTGGAACAGTCGGTGCAGGATCAGTGAGTTGGGATCTGCACTGGTTGTTTCATTTAAGTAGCTTTATGGGTGTTGTTCATACTATTTTGTGCTATTTTTAGTTTTACACAATATGTTTTCAATAACTACAATTTTTTATGAAAATTTTTGTGTTTTCATGCAACAAAATTCGTATTATGTATGCTTATATTATATTTGCCATCTTATTGGTAAACCTCATAATATTAAACCTCATATTTTTTTATAACTAATGTGATATTTGATTTTGTGCATATGCAGTCTTCGTTATCAATTATTATTTGAAGCACTCTGTGTAATACTATATCTAAACGACAATTATTTTACCGATAAATGAAATTAAAGTGTATTATTTTGTATGTTGCTGCATTTTTATGTAATTATTAAATATTATATACCTATGAGTGTATCATTGTATAAATAGCATCATTTTGTAGAATATGTAATTTAATCTTTTTTATACAAAATCAGTTAACCGATTATTGCATAACTGCTTTCATTAATTATCAGTACAAATTTCTGTAAGTCTTAATTTTATTTCGGAAAGAAATATTACAATTGAAAAATACATGTTGCATGAAAGTTCTCCAAAACTGCCAAGAAATAGTGTTAAATTTTCTTACATGTTTTTGGATTCAGAGTTCGGCTTCTAATTTTTTGCTCATATCTTAAAATATAATTTGTTGTTATAACTCTTTATCGAAAATCCTTTTTTCCAGGACGGAGATGCTCCCAGTTGGCTTCGTGGAGCGTTATCGTGGTCTCGCTCTCCCCGAGAATATATTTCTTCTCGGCAAGGGTATCTACCCCAACCGAGACTCCCACCCCTCTTCGAGTGCATCTGTGGTCCCCGACCTGGAGTCCTCCCTCAGTTGGGCGGACCGGAATGGCAACTCTGCCTCCGTAAGAAACGGGCTAATATGGGAGACACTGCCTCCGGAGACCGACAGCGGCCTCGAAGGTCACCAGAAGGAGACTTGTTTTGTGGATCACTCTGACACTGGTGTAAACGAGCAATCGTCAGTTGGTAAGTTTTGCTTTTTTGTTTGATAAGATTATTCTGAGGTTTCATAAATTAAACATTTTTAAATGCATTATGATTAAGATTTAAGAATTGATTCTACTTTTCTACATAGAGTAGAAATTTGAGGTTCTAATAATAATAAATTAAATATTTATTATGCAGTTTATTTTATTACATATCTTTCGAATAACTTAGTTTAAACATTATAAATCCCAAAAATATACTTAAACGTTAAAATATCTGTTAGTTAAGTATTGATATCTACTGAACTGTAGACCCTGAGATGGCAAGTCTTCGTCGAGAGTTCATGGAGGCGGTGTCCAACTTGATGGCCACAGTCCAGCAGCGTACCAACGAGTCTGTTATTCTCAGCCTCAAATCCCGCTATCCCAGTCTTATCAACGACCCCTGCCTCTACGCCGAGGTTGCTTCCCTCCTTTCTAGGTACTACTTCTCCAGGGACGCCCGCACTTTCATTCAAGAGCTCTTTCTGGACGCGCGAATAGACGAGGTTTGTGTTTTTTGAGTTAAACACTAGTAGTATATGAGGACTGAGGAGTCCCACACATTTAAAACTGAAAATACCCCCCACAACTGTAAAATGAATTTGAATTTCAGGCAACAAATTATTTAAAAAAATTACAGCCAATTAGAATCGAGTATTTTTTTTTAGTTTCTATGGCTTTCTATTGGCCAATTTAAACAAGTTCAAGACCATTTCAGATGAATTCAAGGTCGCTGAGTTTGATTTTGCTAATTATAAATTGATCAGCGGTACTCTGTCTCTAATGATAGTAATCGTAATGGATAATTCAAGTACAATAATTAATTTATTGTACTTGCATTTCAAATGTATAATGCATTTCAGCCATATATTGTCCGATGAGAGTGATTTAAATACGTATTCTGACTAAGTCAAGTTCGCTGAGTTTCATTTACTACTTACATACTGAACAGAGGTACTCTAATAGTAGTAATTGATCATTCAAATACATATATTGATTTTTTTCTAATATGATGCATTGCAGCCATATGTCCGATCTGTGTTATTTCGTTCGGAATTCCAACTAAATAAAGTATGACTATCGAAACTGTGACCATTGAAAATTGATTTGAGATATACTACTAGTATTAAAAAGTAATATGTAGATACTATACTCGTATATATTATATGTTGCAGCCATATTAATAAAAGTATATTTTTATTTAAACATATGCATGCACATTTTTGCATTTACCTCGATGTATTTTGAAGTTTAATTTCGCTGTTTTATTTTTCCTCATGTTTTTAAAATTAGTTTTGCTGTTTTATTCAGCTCCTTTAATTTCGTTTCTGAAAATATATTATTAGAGTTTAAACACTCTAAAATCCCTTAACTCCTAAAGTTTAATACCATAAAATCCCTAAACTGAAAAAGCTATTCTGCGTAAACAATTTTTTTACGTATTACCTATTTTAAAATTTTTCCATGACATGCTATAATAATTCTTTTCTTTATTTCAGTTTTTTACAAGTGCTGAACACATCTTAAAAAGTATTCGAAAGTGATTTACGGTTTATATTCGACCTGTTTTTGTTTTTATATTTAACAAATGTGTGAATTGTGTGCCATATTGAATGTTGCATCATTATTTTAATTAATATTTGTTTAAAAAACCATCCAAAAAATCAGACAATTTTATTTTGTTTTCATTGATTTTAGGAAGTGTTATTTTTAATACATAATTTTCATTTAGTGAACCACGCCTTACATAGATTAATGAACGCGCTATCACTTTAATATTAATGATGTTTCATTTTAATAATTTAATCATATCCTTTCATCACGTAATGTTTATGTTCAATTTTAATTTCAATTGACAATTCTGAACTGCAAAAGTTTTCAACGTAGATTTTTATTTTATAATGCAAGAGTAACAATTTAAATAACTGTTCATATGAGATATTCGCTTTTTGGTAGACCTATTTAAATTACTATATTACTTTCCATAACATATCGTATTATTTCGAAGACGTACATTTAAGCTACACATAATATTTAGACATTTTGGGAGTTTTTTTGTCAACAAATTTGTTTAATTTCCAATTTCACCAGAGTGCAATCATGTATATAATGTTACTATATTTTTACATCTGATAAGAATCATAATATATAATTATTGTGTTCTTATTTAACCATAATACATAATTCACATTATTTATACCTAATGTAATTATATTATAATTTATTAACGATTATATGTACTTTGATTTATATTATATTTAAAGAATAGATTGCTTACTTTGTTATTTGCAGTGTGTTACGTTAAATATATTTAGTAATATATATTAAAGAATATAATTTGTGTATTATTTATTCTTTTGAATTACTTCACTAAGTGTTTACAGTATATGCTATGAAACAATCTATGAACATAATGTTGTGTATCACAATTATTGTAATGTACAGCTTATCAAGAGCCTAAAGTAGAACATTTCAAATTATGTTCATTTATAGGCTTCAGCTGGAGTTATTTTGACTTACTATTGGGCTAATAAATACTTCACAGGAATTTTAATGTAAAGTGCATGTCTGTATTATAATATTGTAAAAAAATAGGGCTGACGGTCGAAATATTGATATATTATATTGCATAATATTAATAACAATAGTAATTATAATAATTTTTATAAGTTATTTATTTGAGAATGTTTTTGCGACGATATACATTGAAGTCCTCTCGTGCAAAAAGTGAACTCTAACAAAACTAATTGTCATTGTCTTATATCTATAAGGCTATAAAGGTAAAAGCCGCCGTTCTCGAATTCTAAGAATGGGTTTTGCATAATTTCTTGTTCATAATATAGTTCAAAATATGATTGATTTATAATTAAGCCTATATTTTGTTAGAATTATAAGTCGTGTGGGCGATCTAACTGATGGCATCAGGCTGTTACAATTATTCTATTTTGAAATTTTATTTCATCAATTAAATGGTTAAGTATATTTAAAGTCGTGAATTATACCAATAAGATCTTTTGATCTCCAATAATTTATCGTAAGCAACGTATGCTTTAATAATTACGAAATAACATATATACACCAAGGAAAACAAATGGAAATATTTCATAAATAAATATGATTAGTTAAATTCATGCATTTAGATAAATTGTGGACTGACCCATTTAGACTATAATAACATTATCTATATGATGATCTTATTAGATCATAATTAATATTTCGTCTTTAAAATTTAATTTTGATATAATATGTATCTTTATACAGGACAACTAGAATATTATTTGTGTGCAGAACTTTATAAAAAAAAATTTATTAACAGTTTTTCATAACTGGAAAAATTCAGTGAATAAGTAAATGTTTGGGCCCCAAAAATATATTGTGCCTGAAGCAAAAATGGCCGCCGCGCACGACTCGTGATATACAATATGTAGACTATGTTTATATATATTTTCAACAAACTTTTGAACAATTAAAACTGTCAATACATAACACCTGTACTTCATTTCATAAAAAATAGTAAATATATATTGTGACAATAATTTACTTTTAATTTTCCTTTACTTTTATAGTTAACAGAATAAATCTTTTCTAAAAGAGCAGTAATATTTTATATAACATAATTGTATCTTTTATATGTATGATGTTCAAAATAATTGTAATATTCTATTGTATAAATTCTATAAATATATATTTTTAATCAAATTGCATTAATTATCAAAAAACATTGCGACATAAATATGTATAGTCAAAAGCGCAATTTGTATTTTTAGAGAAGCGAAATAAATTAACATAACTATTATATATTATTATTATACACTTGTGTTTAATCAATTGCTTTAATTTTTTTTAATTATATGTTGTTAATATATTACATACCTTATATTGTATATATATATTTAAATTTAGAGCATCACTTGATTTTTAAATTTAGATAAACAATTATTTCCCCTTTCGGTGCATTCATCAACTAAATATAGATTATTCATCAATGCTGAAAATGTTATTAACTATCTGTTCCCGAGATAAAAATGTAGAATAATATTTAAAAAAATAATTAATAATTATAGTTTGTAGACTACGTTAAATAATTTTACGTTTTGATATTTGATTATATATTATTACCAAAAATGAATATTTTAATTTGCTTGTTTTTAAATTTTATATTAATAAAATCTGTACCACAAACACAAAAAGTAAAGTGTACTCCTATATACCGACGCATCCTTGTATAAATACAAAACATTTTTTTATATAATAATCAACTATTTATAAAGTAACTTAATATACACATATGTGCTTATATGTCATGAATATTTCTAAATAAAATTATTTACGTGAACGATTTAACCATAATAATAATATAATGATACATTTTGTAGTCAACAAATATATTTAAAATAATTATTTGAAATACCATTAAGTTACCAGCAAATAAAACTATAATTATTGATACAATTACATGCTATGACTAATTATATGAAAACTAAAAATTTTTATAATATAAATAAAGCATTTGATAATTTAATCAATTATACAATAAAATCTAATTTATAATATATTAATAAAATGAAATATTTATTTGTATTTTGAGATCATGTTTATTACTTAATTTTAAATAGGGCTATATTATTGTAGTAGTTATAATTTTATGCCCAGCGTTTTATTTATACACAATTATAAAAAAAAAATTCCCTTTTAATAATATTGTACCTTTCCATATAATATATACATTTTGATTTATAATTTGATAAATTACTACTAGTCTGCAAACCTATAGCTACTGAATTTCAGTAATTTATATTGTATAAGTTTATTTATAAATGTTTGCATTTAATGAGTTTGTTCTTGCTATAAATTTAATGTTAAAATTTCAATACACTAACAATATTCATATTTTGTTCCATACATTATTTGGTTAGAATGTGTCTTAATTAATAAAATTTATCATAAGTTAACATATTTAAGATAACATTAAATATGTTAACATAGAAATTGGTTAATTGTAAAATTGTAAAATATTTATAGGAAGAATATCTATACCTAGATTCCGTATTGAAATATTTATCTATAGATTTGGTGATATTTAGCAATCAGAACTTTTTCAAAATACGATATATTAGTCAATATAATTTCATAAAATAATTACCTGCTTACGATAGATTATGAATTGTTAAACTCACAAAAACAAAACTCATCAAGATTCATGCGCGCATATATTCATGCATACATATATAAATTGGAAATAGTATACAATGGTGACTAAAATGTAGGTTACATAAGTGTGGTAGATTATTTGTAGCTTATTATCATATCAAATTATATAATATTTTATTATTTTATTTAACAATGTTAAAATTTACCTAAACATAAAAGTTATATTGAACTAAAATAAAAACAAAACTAAATTATTTATTATAAATTATTGCTTAAAATGAATAGCCCTTGTAAAATAAGCTCTAGTGAAAATTTGCAATGAAATTCTTTATTTGGAATAACATTAATTTGCGAATTTTAGCCTGAGATTAGTATGAGCAAATATATATATTAAAAACTAAAAAATATTGTTTCAATAAGTCAATTTAAGATTAATGAACTTTTACCGGATAAACCAAATTTATTTAACATAATTATTGGTTTTAAAGAATCTAAGGTATCAATAGCCTATTAATATATGACACTTATTTTAGTATATGATATTTAAGTTTTTTATACAGAATTTTAAATTTATTTCTGTATTGAGTTGTTAAATTAATTTATTATGTTGTTTCTAAAGTATAATTATATAAAATAAGAGTATGAATAATAAGGCCATTATAGCCTATGGCTATGCCTATAGCATAGCATATATAGTATAGCCATAGCCTATGGCCTTATTATTATCAGGCATAGGCATAATAAGAGTATACTTAATAATAAGAGTATATTTATTTGGCGAATTACCCCTAGCTAAATGAGATATGGAAGGAAAGAAGAATTTCAATAGTTCTAAAATCTATCTAATGAATATGCTGGTGTTTCACATCATCTTATGACTATGTATGTGGAACAGAAAACCTGTTAAAGGCTAGAACTAGAAGAACAGAATTTGGGCTTGGTGAAGATTGCTTACACTATGGAGGAATCACAGGACTAATGACAGCATCCTGCAAGAAATTGATGTGAAAAGAAGGCTCTTGTAATAGGTTCACCAACTACAACAAACTTTATTTAGACATGTTTGTCAACAATGTCAATGCTCAGAAAGTCTATAAATGGATAATGACAATCTTGATAGAACTATATGTTTAGTCTCAGATAAGTATACTCCAGGCATATATGCCCTAAAGAACTCAGTATCAGTAATTTAATTTTGCCAAAGGAACAATAAATGCCACATTGTATGACCTAATGGAGTTAGTGAAATTAGTCAAATGTCTCTGTCTCTGTCTCTGATTCTTAATCATCATTACTTTTGAATTATATATTGTTTATGTTTTAATTATTAATATATTATTGAATATTATAATATGTATTATTATTATATATATTAATTTATTAATAAAATCCTTTATCTATCCATCATTTTTAATTTAATTATTTTAAATATTTTAATGGAATAATTATAATCAATAACATTTTTTTAATTTAAAGATAATTTAATAACAAAATGTAATATTCTTTATTTTATTTCTAAAAATAATTTAAATAGTATATAAAAGTATAATTAACAATATTTTCATAAATAAAAAAAATAACAGAATTTTTTAAAAAAGTTTTAAAAACATTTAAGGAACTTAAAACTATGTTAAAAAATCATATTAATATTAGTAAAATTATATCATATATATATTTTATTATATTAATACTGAATCTCTTAATCCTTAGACAGCCAAGGGTGACTCTGAGAGTCACCTTATTATACTTATCACCATTACTTTAACTTTGATTATCACTTAAGGCTGAAATTAATTTACTTTGTTTGTGTGTATATGCTGCACAATAACACACAAGTGTATTAGCTCACTTCCTTTACTTTTGCTTTGCTTATACCATGAACTACCAGTGGAAGTAAGGCGAGGTGCAGCCAATGTGTTTCGTTTGAGAGTTGGTCCAACACCAGATTCAAATAAAGAAACATTATTGGATACATGGAAACTGTTCTTTACCCCAGACATTACACAGTTAATCCTGCATTATTCACAAATGAAAGCAAATGCACTTGATATACCAATAACACTAACTGAATCATCATCCATGCATATATTGCGGTTTTATATTTCCGAGGTGCAAATGGTGATCAAGGAATTCCAGCTGATGAACTATTTAGTCAGGAGTATTCAACCTTTTATCGGACAGTGATTAGTCGTAATTTATTTCGTATTTGGAATCGGTGTCTTCGGTTCGATGATCCAGTTGCTCGTCAACAACGACTAACTACTGACACTTTTGCTGCAATTCGTAATGTCTGGTCATTGTGGAATAATCAGTTGCAGAAATTTTTTGTTCCAAGTTACTGTCTCACAGTGGATGAACAGCTTGTATCTTCACGGTGCCGATCACCACATAAAGTGTATATCCCCCAAAAACCTGGAAAATATGGAGAATTAATTCGGTGGTGTTGCGATGCAAATCACAGATATTTCCTCAATGGAGATCCCTCAACAAAGAAGCCTGAAGATCCCGTTGCTGCAATTCAACATAAGGAAAGGAATATGTCAAAGAATCTAGTGATCAATCTAACTCGACCCTTTCTTGGAGAGGGTAGAAACATTACCGGCGACCGATTCTTTAGTTCTAAAGAATTGGTAACCTCTCTTTTGGCACAACGAACTACCTATGTTGGCACATTACAGGCCAACAAACGCATGATTCCCAAAATACTCCATGAAGAAAGACAACTTCACGCATCTACTTTTGTATATGGAGGTAACGACAAAATGATTACACTACAGTCATACCAAGCTAAGAAGAAAAAGCAAGT
>JAUZND010006053.1:0-10924 GCA_034780555.1 Coelogynopora nodosa | reverse complement strand
TATCATAAAAAAACAATTTTTTATAGTCCGTATCACATGATTTTTAATTTATTTGTTAATTTAAGATCGATTATCTCTAAATATGTTTTTAATTTATATATCAGGGTTCCCGCACATCAGAAAAAAATTGGGTAATTTCTTGAGAAATCAGGGAAAACTAAGGGATAATGGAAGTTAAAATCAGGGAAAACTGAATGGCCTTATTTTTTAATCCAATTTACGCTTATAATATCTAAACAAAGTTTAAAAAATGTTGCTCGCTTAATTCATTCGCCCAAACCAACATTTTATAATTTAATTTGAGGACCTATATAAAATACATTTAAATTTTTTTAATAGCTGTACATAAGAATAAACTTTTATTGAGTTGTTGTAGGGCCTAGTTGTATTGGTCCCGTACATTTAACTCCAAAATCAGGGGAATATCAGGGAATTTGATTCTAAAAAGAGCGGAGGAATTGAGTTAGTGTCTTTTAATATTTCCCCTCTCCCTATTAAACCTTTTGGATGATTATGTCGAATATTTAAACATTTATCTGGCTATATAAGCACGTCGCAATCTACAGAAAAGATGGATAATTAAACAGGTAAAGTAATCATCGATAATGCATGGATCATATATATGTAATGTTACATAATATTAATACCCAGCTATAAGAATATAATTTTGGAATTTATTATATTAGACTAAAATCTAGATCCACATTAGCCAAAATCAATAAAAAAATGCTTGACATGAGTAACATATGTATACTATACTAATAAATATATATTATATTAAGGGATATAAACACATTCTAGGGTGTTATATACATAACTGTAATATATTTCGTTATCAAACACTTATTTCTGGATAATATTTGACTAAATTTTTCTAATTATAAGTTGTCTTTAGTAAAGCCATATATAGATCACCTCGCAATATAAAAGTCTGTGCCCAATTGGATTTCAATGCAGTCCTACTTAGCAAATAAAATAGTTTCAAGAATTGAATAAGTATATTATCAACTGAGATATATGGCAAATTAATGCTTTAACCTTTTAACGACGGCTGGCCAAGCCTTCAAAGTTGCTTTAAAATCACGACATTTTTGTTACATTCTATTGTATGAAAGTATATGCCATTTATAATTATTAAATAACGCATCGTAATGATGTAAAACTACCCTGTACATTTAGAGCCCACAGCTCAAATGGATTAAATTTTGTAAAATTTTTTTAAATTTAAAAACAGACGTAGTACCGTAAATTATAAAAAAATTCAGTACTACAATACAATAGATGATCATAATGATCGGACTATAATTTGTTGAAATCTATTATGATAAGAATACGGACATATATTGTATATCGGCAATCGGCCCTTATATCGTAAACAGATTAAACTGACATATAATTCGTTAATGATCCCTGCAGTCAACGAAAAATAACAGTATAAGTTAATTGTCTACGCGCAGAGTAATGCTGCAATCTCTATAGTTGTAGCTATTCTGATAGAATAAACGGCAGGATTGGGATTCTTAAACGTAGAAGCAATTTACACAAGTTGGCATATTTATGTAATATATCTTCTATAATAATAATAGATGAACAGTACTTAAATCAGTAATGCTCAAATTTTAGTGAAATGTATCAATATATGTAATACCATCTGTCTGAAAAGTCTGCGTGCACAGATTTGAATTTAATGCTGCTTAATTGGTACTTAAATAAAGAAATCGATTTATCTGTGTATCATAACTTGGCTAAGTTGTATAGTCTAATAATCCACCTTGATTGGCTGCAGATATTGATTGGTCGCGTTTCTACATAATATTAAGTTAATTAAAACAGTTATGTAAAATTGAATAGACACAATAGAGCATTTGAATTGAGTGAAACTGATAGAAATAGAATTCTCTTACGCTATCGCAAAAGATCAAGTATGGAGTAGCAGAAGAAACCCTTAATGACTTATGTCAAGAATTTAGATGTGGTAGAAATTATCCCGTAAGTTTACTAAGAAAATCTCATGAAATTGGTAAACTGAGGTCAAATGCAAGAAGTGGCAGACCTAATAAAGTAAAGAATCTCTAAATGCAAAACCACATGGAAGAGCTTACTCGAGAAGATCGGCTTAGAAATAGTACCTGTCGTAGATTATGCAAATTATTGAGTTGTAATCATTATACAGCAAATAAAATGCGTAAAGAAATGAAAATTTGTCAAAAGGTGTCTCGTCCTCCATTATCTGCCACAAATATCAGAAAACGAGTTGAATTTGTTAACCAATATCCAAGACCCGCAAGACTCACTGCCTACTTGGATGAAAAATGGTGGTATTGTTATCGGGGCAAAAAGCATGCGCATCATCGAAGCAATTCACCAGTCATGTTTGATCACCCTTCTGCACATGCCCTAAATTAATGTTTGTTGCTGTGGTTAGTGGTGCTGCTGTTGATGGCAAAGTTGGACTTTGGTCAGTAGTGGAAATAAAAAGATACCAACGAAATAGCCAACACCACAATCGTGGTGATCCTTACTGGAAAGATCTTTCTTGTGATGGGGCATATTTTTGTAAACTTTTGGATGAAGAGATATTGACAGAATGTAAACGTTTGGGTATAGAAGTGCTACAACTAGACAATGCAAAACCTCACCTAGTAGATAATAATGAAATTTCAGTGCGAACTGTAATGCAAAGACACCGTAGAGTAAAACTATTGAGGCAACCACCAGAAAGCCCTGACGTGAACCAACCCCTTAGATCAGGGATTATTCCAATTGTTAGCTGATCGTGTTGAACTTCAGAATCCAAATAGGAATGACCTTCATACTGCCGTATTGGATGCATGGAATGGTTTGCGTCGACGTGACGTTATGAAATGCGTTTGTGATCAATCTTGTGTCCGTCGAAAAATAGCATTACATAAATGGTGGAAATAGATTCAAATGTATAACTTACTGGTATGTTCAATTTATTTACTACATTGTTCAATTTATAATGTTAAGATTGTATATGAATAAATTATATCATTCTATATGCACGCAGAATTTTTAGACCGAGGGTACATTATATCTTTTTTATGATTATAACAAATAACTACAATACCTTTTTTAAAGTTGGAAGAGATCAAATAAGAAGAACAGCTTCATTCGTATATAATATATATTTCAGGGAGACTGATAATTATCAAACAATAAGATCTATACATCTAAACACGAACTAACAACTAACAACCCGAACAACATTCACACATCAAATTTTCTCTCCACAGAGAGATGGCCAGCAAACTCCTCGGCACTCCGATTGGGATATCGAACTCGGAACTTGGTTTCATAAATGTTATAGTACACCTGATCGTCCCGTGCGAGCTCGCGGGCCCGAAATAGCGGCAGAAGCGGGGCCTCCTGCTCCTCGTCGATATAGGGATTGGCGAGGTAGCGCAGGTTCTGCCGCTCCACCAGGAGACGGTCCAGGTAGCCGGCTTTCCGCCGGTTGGTCAGTTCGGGAATCTTGCGCTGTTTCCCACCCCAGACGGCGCCAGGCGTGCCTCGGAAGGGGACATAGCGACCGAGGGATAGCAGTGTGAGTCGCATTTCGGCCGTTTGCTGGTCTGACAATTGAGGCCGTGGGAGAATGTATGTTGAAGAGAACACAATGAATTAGTGTTTCAAAATAAAAAAGAGATACTATTTCGAACAAATTCATAAACCAGCTCCGATCTATACTTTAATGGAGTCAAATGTTTATAATGTTCATAGTAACAATAAATTAATATCAGAAATGAATAATAGCAAGCTTCACGGTGATGATGAAAGCATTTATAAATTGAAAAATCTACTAGTAATAGTTTTGTTGAAAATTTGGTCAGTCACATTTTCATTTCAGTTACAATAGCTATACCATTACATAACAAACATTAAATAACTATAACCAATTACTAAATCTACAAAATGAAAATATTTGAACTTAATTCATTAGTGAAATTCCATTTTCTAAACGATATATATTCTGATACAATCTAACACAATATAAACGAGACCTGTCCACCAAATTAATAAAAATGTTCGTAATACATATAACATCATTATGTAAGTTTCAAATATTTTATTAATAATTAATAAGGGATCTAGCTAAGATACGATGACAACATATGAAAACTATACTAAATTTATAATACGATCCAGAAATGAAAATTTGATATTCGAGAATACAAATTCGAAGAAAACCATTCTAAAAATACCTATCTTAAATTGAAAACAAAAATAAAATAAAGCAAAAAGAATTCAGAATAAATGAAAACCAAAGACTATTAGAATAATAACGCATATATTTGCAGACAAAAATATGTACATTTATATGATTGTTCACAATATCTAGACGAGTATAACGTTAAATAGACATATTGGTTAAAATTAAAAATAGGAATACTAAAATTTTAAATGTATATAGATAAAACAACTTAACTTACATAGCGTTTTTGTTTTGATGATGTGTGTATAAACAATTGTCCAGAGATTGAACACCATCATATTCACGAACTTTCAGTGAAATGAATAACCGCGAGTGAATCCGAAACATATTAACAAAATATAATAAAACCAGTGTGATTTTAGTATTCTTAAAAAATCGATTAAGTGTCATATTTTTTGTATCAAGCAGACACAAATTTAAGGCAAATGTATGAGAATACATACATGGCATATGAATATAAAGAAAGCCATCGTTTTTTATGTCTCGCTGGAACATATTTAATAATTTTGGATGAAATTAATATATTTTATTTTTTCAATAAATAATTAAACAATAGGCTCAGGAATATCCATGTAAGAATACATCTTTCTATGAGTTAAGTAACACTTATAAAAAGAAAAAATATATTCAAGTGATAAAATTCATGAATGAAAATATACTTCAACAAAATTAAGGATTTTCAATAAAAACAATAAAATCGTATACATCAATAAATAATTACTGTGACATGTATAACAGATGTCATGAATTGGTTGGTTGATAAATACGATTACGATAAAAAATAAATAAAAATAAGTCATGAAAATCAAAAGGTATTGGACAAAAAGTATAGTAAATAATACATCAGTATGTCAAGAACGTTTACAAAGAACAAAGAATATAGGCTTCAAAAATAAATGTATTGAAATAATGCCACTTAAATTAAAGAAAGTATATAAAAATGTACAGTTTATAGAAATTGTAAGTAAAAAATGTAACTAATGGACTAAATGGAAATTCTACTTAACTTCATATAACATCTGTTTTTTAGAAGGGAAAAAATGCTTGAAATAAATGCCATTATAGTAACTACAGATCACAATACACATCTTATATAAATATAATCAATAATACTTGGCAGGTCTTACTTATTAATGAAAATATAACTTTTTCAAGCACACGGTTAACAGATAAAGGCTGTGCGACCAGCGTGCCGTGTATTCAACCATCAAGAGGACTTCCCAAGTAGACCATACTGACTTCGGTGTTACCATACACTGCAGAGATGGCAGGGAAAAGCGGAGAGTCCAAAGAAAGGTTCCTGAAGGCAACTCCTAAACAAACAAATGAGAAAAAAGTAAACACTCCCTTTTCTGTCCGTCGGAATATAGTACTAGCAGCAACAAGAGCTTTTGGAATTGTGTTGGTGTAGGGTCAAATTAATCTACTAGCATTTTACATTCTTTATCCATTTAGCACATTAATGGGTAATTTCTAAATCTGTAAAACTTAGTTTGCTTGCATTGTAAACATTGATTAACATATAAAAAGTAGACAGTAATAAAGAAAAAAATTATTAAGCATTGGAAAAGCGAAAATAATGTTGAAACGGTATTTAGTCTATTTGTTATTATTAATAAATTATAATAGTAAGTTATCAATAATAACTGCCAACAATTAATTTAGCTGACCGTCTGCAAGGTTGTCTTACGCGTCTACACAATGACCTTGCTTCCTCTATGAATGATGGACTTGTATCTTGTGCTATTTTCTTAGATCTCAGTGCAACCTTCGATACCGTTGACCATCAGATACTGTTAGAGCGCCTCAAGTCAAGGTTCGGATTCCGTGATATAATCCTCAAATGGTTTGAGTCTTATCTTAATGATCGAACCCAGTCTGTCAAAGTTGAGAATCAGTTGTCCCGCTCAGTGTCTCTCCAGTGTAGTGTACCTCAAGGGTCCGTCCTTGGCCCTTTTTTATATTCTCTCTACAGTGCCCCTGTTACTGACATCATATCGTCACACGATCGTCATTATCAGATTTATGCTGATGACACATCAATTTATATATCTTTTAATGGTCGTAATGATTCTACAAACATGAATCAGCTTGAAGACTGACATCATCTTTCTGATTGGTTCAATTTCATCAGACTAAAGCTAAACCCCTAAAAAATAGTGTTTTTTATCGCTGGTTTTCGTCCTAGTGTTGACTCCTTTCAGATTCCCCACCTGTATATTTGTAGCAAATCTGTAAATCCACCTCCTATAACTGTAAAGACTCTCGGTGTTACACTTCCGTGTGATGTTCATATTCGCACAGTTTGCCAGAGCTTATTTCATTTCTTACGTAACTTTCGACGCATTCGTCCATTTCTCTCTCAAGATGTGGCCGTCATGGTTATTTGTGCATTTGTGTTTACAAAGCTTGACTATTGCAATTCTATCCTTAGTGGATGCAAAGTTTCCTCCGTCAAGCGACTTTAGAAATTACAGAACTGTTGTGCTCGAATTATGAAGAATGACAGAATGAATCAGTTCCGTGCTTCGAGAACCCTACTGGCTTCCATTTCGTAAGCGCATCAATTTTAAACTCAGCTGTTTAACTTTTAAATGTATACAAGGTACCTGCAGAGTCTCCTTCAGCAGCCCCGCCGTCTTTGTCATCGTTTCGCCTGCGCTCACAGTCAGCTTCAAGTCTGCACCAGCCTCTTGTAACAAACAACTGTGTCAGCTCATGGAGACTTCTGCTTTTCTGCACCTGCCGCTTGGAACTCTCTGTCCTCAGCATATAGAAACGCTTGTGACTTTAAAACGTTCAAGAGGTTATTGAAAACCGAACTTTTAAAATAATCTTTTCTATTTAATTGTAATAACTGATTCGCTTGTGTATTATCGATTGCACTCTGAATGTACTTTGTATAGATGGGTGGATAAATCTATATATGATTATTAATTAAGGTTCAATTTTTAAAACTTACATACTTTTCAAAATATTGACACGATACAATAGTTTATTGGATAAAAAGTATGACTATTACTTTAACATTTTCATATTTACCTAATTTATCTGATTAATTGCTAGCTTCTGAAGAAATAAAAACATAATACAGTATATTCTAGAGACCTTATAATAACTACTATTTTTGTATTAAATATATAATTATACGCTACATATTTAAATGAACATTTTTAAATATGGAATTTGGAAATCGACTACTATTTTCTATAAATCGATGTAAAAAATGTCAATAAATTATTTATGTATTATTATTGATAAAAAATATTAATTTTGATACTGATTGAAGTGACATTAAAAGTAACATATACTTATTTCAAACTTATTAAACATGTTACAACATTACCTAAATATTTAAATTCCGTCTCAAAAGCCAGAGTTCTGTTATCACAGTCCAGAATAACACGTATTCGTTCCCCAACCTTGAATAAAAAAGTTACAATAGTTTATCAGGATGTCTTAAACATCTTCAAAAAATATATGTATATTCATAATAATATTTATACATATATATTACCAAAATATTATAAAATATCGTTACATATAAAAACAGTAGTAAAATCCGAGACATCTAGATGTCCTCGGTTTTGATATAGGCAAACTATCTATATAAAGTAACAATTTAATATATATTTATGGACAACAAATTGGTGTAGATACACACATATTGTCGTTTAATATATACAACATTGATGTATTAATTTAAATTTATTTAATAATATTTATTATAGATATGGATACAGAACAGAGATTACATAGGTACAATAAAAAATGTGATATTAATATAAAAATTAATTTCCCTATTCACGTATTGTTTTTGTTTAAAATAACTTTTTATAATACACGTAGATATGCGAATTTCACGAAGCCTATGTGTAGACACCCCGTTTATAAATAAGACACAGAAACACAGTTATAATAATAACTAACGACAATGAGTGGTAAACCTCTCCACAGAAAAAAATTATGATATAATTTAAATAAATCTATCTAACAATTTTCTATCTTCCTTTATATATTTGAATTTAAGTAAAAATGACACACATTTTGATTAATCATATGTCGTGCAAACATCCGATTGAACAGAATCTTAAAAAACGTGGACTAAATATAAAATAGAATACAAGAATTTTCATAATTGTAGAAAAATTGATGACGTAGATAGATAGAAGTGATGTCATAATTTGATCCTCTATTTTAACTGATAATTTTAGTGTTTTAATATACTTTTGTGACTATTTTAAACAACAGAAGTTGTGTAAAAAAATTCCCCTTTCACTTTTAATGATGTATAGTGACAGATTATATATTTGTATATGATAAATAAAGAATGTTCATATCAACTCACTTAAAAGTATATAAAAAAGCACACTAAAAATACGAAGGTGTCTTCACATTTCATTAAAAAATTCCAGAAATAATAAAATTTTCCAGATGATAAAACACGGAACAAAACTAAAATATACACAAAATAACACAAAAACCAAACACATATGCGTCGTTTACAGAACAGTAGCTAGGCTAAATCAATTTATCGATTATGTTTATTTATGTACACAATGTCACTCATAATTACTATAAAAACGTTTACTTTTTTAGTATTATTTAAGATCATAGTGGTCAAGATTAATTCTATGTATGTAGTATCTAGTGTATCATGTATGCTTTAAAATTATTATCTATTGGGGTGTACAGCATAGCGCTGAAAATTATTATGTTTTTATAGCTAAGAATGATGCATAGTCTTTCAACTGTCAAATTCTAGACAAGCGAGCATAATGAATTCCATGACTTTTGACAAAATTTCAAAATTACATGACTTTTCCCAAGGAATTTAAATTCCAGAAATTGCAGCTACGCGAGTATTCTGAAATACTTATTATTATTCATATTGCATATCATTTTTAGTCAAACAGGGGTGGGTGACACAATTATTTGTATTGAGTTGTATATCTTTTTAATGTAGAATTCGTTGTATGGTATCTTTACCATTTATTTAAGCAGCTGCAGTGTTTTGATCTGTATATTGTTATATAGTTGCCTGATTTTCAATAAAAATACATTAACACCAATATTGTTATTTCAATTTACATATTGAACATATATGTATAGTACATATTTTTGTAGCTCTATATGTATTATAAGTGTAATAATACAAAGGTAGAAAACAATATGTATAAATAATATTTCCAGGATATATCTTAAAAAATCCATTCAAAAAGCCTAAATGTTAAATGTGACAGATCACATAAAAATTCTGGTAGTCAAGTAATTAGCATGTAACTCACAGTATAATTAAAAGATAAGGAAATTGGATAGGTCCCCAGTTTGTGTCCACCATGAATAACAACATTGTCTACAATATTCCAACCCCAACTTTGATTATCCTGCCCTAAAAGAGCAACATATCCAGAAGATTGTAGACATGCTTTGGACGTTGCTATGCCTGTAATTGAAGGTAGAATTATTGCAGAATAAATAATATATTTAGTAATTTATTTACAAAATATTGAAGAATTACTTATTTAATTAAATTCATATAAAACATTTTTACAAAATTATGGTAATCATAAATTTATTTTGCTGAGATAGCATTTTATATTTTACATATTGTGACATTAAAATTTTTGAAATGGTTCTGTAGAGGATAGCTAAACAACTAAAATACAATAAAATACTTGATAATAAGACAAAATAAATTATCTCAGTTATAGTTAAAATAGTGATTTCTATACTATAAGCTACCATGTCTAAAATCATTAAAATAAGTTACTCTCTCAGTCATGTTATGACCTAATTTATTAATGATTTCGAAAATTTCTAAGAATTTCTTTACATTTCTTAGATTATCAGTGAGATCCATATTCATGTGATGAAAGACCAATTATCTGTTTCTATAGCTGTTTTCCTTGATCCCCTATTCATGGGCCAACCCATTTTACTGGTCACAACTGGAACTTTATTCTCATACATAAACAGGACAAGCTCATTTATAATGATTATGTTCAAGCTGTTAGTTAGCTAATCACTATTTTTTAACTTTTCAATTTGTTGAAACAGTCAATGCAGTCCATTGTTATCATAGGTTGGCACTGTAAACGCTGCAGCATAGATGAATTTAAATGTAATGCTTTAGTTTCAAATTTGACAATTTCTATTAATTTCTTAACACAGGTATCTTCTCCCTGCAAAACATTTATTATGTTTTAACAAATTTGTCTGACAAACATGTTCTATCAATTACAAAAACTATTCTTCTTCTCAAGTCAACCCCTTAGTTCAACAAAAATATAAAAAATTGTTAAATTTATATTTTTACAATAAATGTCACACTTCTAACCCAGCTTTGTATCATCTGGCAGCAAAATGAAATATATAGCTAATTTAATTCCATGACATTTTTAAATTAGGAAACATCAAGAAAATAAATAATTATATGTTCTTATGATTGATTGGATACTATATAGATAAACCCGCTTAAGTATAAATACATACAGTAAAACCTGCTTAATGCGCATACCTCTGGGCTATAATAAATTATGCATATTAAGCGGGTCTATGTATTAAGTGGTTTTTTGATAAATTGAAACTGTATTACATGCTATATACATAAAATGAAAAGGGCCACAGTTACACAAAACAAAAATGTAATGAACATTGTATTACAAAGACGAACAAATATATTGT